>VKOC01020462.1:0-71990 GCA_009364415.1 Spea multiplicata
ATATATATAGTAATATTGTTATTGACTTTTTTGTCGTATTTTGCTGTGTTACTTACTTTAAGTAAAAGTGCTGGATTTTCGGTTTGAGTCCTGAATTTTCGTTTCTGTGCATTCCTAAGCCAGACAATGAAGTGGTAGGCCTACACCACATCAATGTTTGGCTTGGTATATAGTGATAGACGTTATGCTGCACTATTATCAGTGTCTGTCTCATTGTATAGTGATAGGGATTACGCTGTACCACCGTCAATGTCTGCCGCAGTATATAGTTTTAGGTGTTATGCTGTACCCCGTCAATGTCGGCCTCAGTATATAGTGATAGGTGTTATGCTGTACCCCCCATCTATGTCTGCCTCAGTATATAGTGATAACAGTAATGCTGTACCACCTTCAACGTCTGCGCCAGTATATAACGATAGAAGCTATGCAGTTTTAAAGTGTTTGTGGGTGGGGCACATACAGGATCCGCCCCAGGTGCCAAATACTCTAGGTACGCCCCTGCTGTACATATAGCTAATATAACCAGATATATCATTCATATAAAAACATTAAACAAGACTTTTAAAAAATGAAACTTTCAGTGTGAGACACAAATAATGTGGGGGGGAAGGGATAACTTGGAAACCGCTGAAATCGTAGGTCATATAAACGTGTTTTTTGGCATTTTTAGTCAAAAGTGCATGCAGTGCTCAGAAGCAAAATAGAAAAATTCACATTTCTGTAGTATTCGCCGTGTTATGTTTCTGGAGAGAGCTGCATTGACTAAATTCTTTTTTCCTTACATTGCATTTTAATGGAATGTAAATCCAGTTAAGGGAACAGAATCCTCTTCTATAGTAAATAGATAAGGGGCATTCAAGGCTACATTAATGGAAGCACAATTTGAAATTAAGCCTCTAAGCCATCACATCTGTTCTAAAATCTAATTTTACATGTACAAATGAAACATGATTCATAACAGCACTATAGTGGGGTACGATCAAAGAGATACAAGTTTGTATGGATGTTCTGTATGGCAGAAAGGAGACATCTGGCATACTTCATTTTTTTTTTAACAATTTAGTCAATTATGAAGCTCACGGTAGAAAGCCATTACATTTCATTTTTTTCTCCAGACATTTTTTGTAATTTTGTTTTAATTTAGGTGACAGTTTGAGTACAACAATCTCTACAAAGGTGCATCAAGTATCGCTCATGTAATTGCACACTAGGTCACCATACTTTTTCAGAACGGGCATTCATAGTACGAGACAAAAAAATAACTACAGTATAATGATAATATAATAACTATATAATAAGAAGAAAAGAAAGAAAAAGAAAGAGAGGAGGGCATAGCGAAGAGGATATAGGAGATGGGCTGTATGTACATCTGTTTATTATCTCCATCTGGCTCCATGACCATAACCATTACTCACTGACTCATTCTAATCACTCGGGTAAGGCCTATAGTATATCATTAAGTACATGTAATGCCTCAGGTATATGGATATGTGCACATGTACACATTTGTATTTATATATGGACAGCTATGTACCTTTGGCATGCCCTAAACCTGACCTAAACCTGACTCAGGCCAGAGCCTCCAGCCGCTCCTTTCAAAGCCACCAATGCATCAAAAGACTCCATGTTGCCTTAAGACAAAGAGTGCCACCTAGTCCACCTAGACCAGGATCCGTCACTGTACCTCACGGAAAGGTTGTGAGAACCATTGCCATTATGTGGGGGAAAACCCAGATGGCAGGTAAAAGGGGGGGGGTGCCATAGAGTCCTGCCCTGGGTCAGGCCTAGGGCAACATCCATCATAAATACATCACACCATGATTGTTGTTCAACAACGATGGACTCTGCAGGACTATTTGTTGGGGTCTAGCCTGTTCTCAACAGAAACGAAAGGAAAAATATTGAATATGGTGTATAGTGAATATATTCTATGAAGGATGTTGTGCTTAGTGGGAAAAAAAACACATGCATATGTATTCAATGTATGCTCCATGGGCGAATATGCTGTTCTTATGGGATAGGTCTGTTTTAAAAGTTGTTCGACTATTTCAGTTGTGCATAAATCAAGCAATACAATATTGTCATCTCAAATCAAATAAAGTTTCACAAATATTCAAGCAAGGGAAATTACAAAAAAAAAGTCTAGTGTGGACTTCTTTGTAAATCCCTTTGGCATACAATACTTCTTTTGTGTAATCAGCTTTAACCTGATTTAGAAGGTATAATTGTATTCAACCAAGAAAACCCTGGAGGTATATTTACCGGTATTTAGAAATAAGCAGCATCGAGTAAAAATGGACTTTTTTCCAAATGTTGTTGGGTAAGCATACTCAATGGAAAATAAAATCAAAACTGGAACGATTTTATTGACAAGTAAGGCAAAAGCATTGTATTTAATATGCCAACAAGTTTCATGCAAACATTAACAGAAATGTCAATTTGGGGAATAACTAATAAAGTCCCCGGGGATGAGGAAAGCATAACAAAATTGGTAAAAACAAAAAAAAATGTAAAAAAAAGTTTACCGTGTTTAATAAATGACTCCTAATGCTTCACAGCATCAAAGTAAATCAAAGGAAAAAAAATATAATCAGTTATAACCATACCTGGGAACATTTTAAATGCGCTGCCCTCAAGACTCTTTAATACCCTTTTGTGAAAATTCTAAAAGTGTTAACCAAATGGCTCATGGGAACCTTAATTTTTCATTACTTAAAGTTACACCTGCATTCAAGCAGTGATATAAAACACAACATACCCAAGACCCCAAAATTGGGGCAAAAACACTGAAACGCAAGGTCAACCCTGAGAGTTCCCAGGTATGGTTTTCCAAGCATATGGGTTCTTACAGTAGAATACTCATACATATCTCATGTTACTGTTTTGTAAATGGCAGACAACTGATGTGTGATCTTTTGGAGCAGACATCATATGACTTTAAAGCAACTATAAACTCTGAAAATAACTCTTCTGTACTTATAAATGTTAAAGTGACGGTATCATTAAACATCTAATAGCCATTTGCCCATTTAATTCGGCTTTATATTATATAATTCATTTTTAGATATTCTGTCTATTTGCTAAAATATATCTGAAAACTTCAATCAATAACTCCATATGTAACTGTTAAATAAACTATATTCCCTACACACTAAATAATATAAATATAAGATTGCTAACTCAAAAGGTTAATGAGCATCCAAATACAGTCAATCATACAGTTATGTTAGAGTAAAACTATTAGTCTTTCCCATCTAAATATATATATATATATTCAGTTTATTTATTGTATATTTTTTTCTATAATAGACAATTTAGGACAGCTTGTAATGCTCAAGAACGAAACATTGTCATCAGCAAATTAAAATGTTTCAATCGATGTATATGCCCCCCCCCAAAAAAAATCACAAATGACTTGGGGGCATTAGCATTTACATAATTATAATTTACTGCTTAAAGAATTTCCTCATGCAAAGGAAAAGGAAAAAAAACCATCAAAGTATCTCAGTTCATTAAGTCTGATTTATTTGTGTCTTTTTCCCCCTGTGTCAAGTCAGTAAATCATTTCTCAAATTAGAAAAAAGATGAGCCTTCACAACCGGTGCTGATACCGCCCTTTAGCTTTATAACCAAGATAAGCTTTAAGGTGTAAATTCTATATGTACTCTGTATATATAGAATGTACTGATAAACTTAAAAGATGGGACAGATATTACTTTAAGCAATTAATTTGTATTTTAAGTCAGATGTATTCCTTTTTTTTTTCTTTAAGGATAAGCGAATCTTTGATCTTAGATCTGGTCCTGAACTAAATGGCCTATCCAAAAATTATGGGTTTTTTTACACAATGGTTGTATGCCTTGCTGTTTTATTTTACACATTATTGTAACTTTTAGAGCTGCAAAACCCTGTTATAACCTCATACCCAGCAAATATTTTAAGCTTCTAGAGGGACAGAGGTATTTTGGTCCCAAAAAGGCATCTTTGTCTAGCAGAGTGCTCCATCGACTGCCACCACTTGGGACCTGTCTCTCGATAAAGAATACATAACGTTCTAGGGCCATGATTAATGCACCACAAGTAGCTGACCATCCCTGGTTAGATATGTTGCATTAATATTTAGCGCTTTTCCTCTTTGCGGCTTGATGCCCGTGTAGTCAGAATGCAACGGAGGGGGCCTTGACAGGGATGCAGAGCAGGGCTAGGTCAGGGGGTCATAGAAAGTTCTGTGGGGAGGGGAGGAAGTGAAGGGGGTATATAAGGATGGGGCATAAGGGGGTTCGGGGCTTTTTGTTGTGCCAGCATACCCGGTGTGTTTGTCCCACCCTCCCTCCCTTTATTTTATGATGTGTCATGTGGTTATGTGACCTTGTTACTAATTTTCTTTGTTTTGTTTCAGGATTTTGTCACAGCCAAGGGGGCGGTAGCTTGCCAGGTTGCCGGAGGGGTGTTATGTGGTTATTGCCACTGGTGTTAAAGTGTCGGTGGGAGGTTCCTGGCTGGGCGGTTGCTGTAACCTCAGGTGGGGGAGGGGCATCATGGTATGCCCTCCCATAAGGTGATGCTTACGGTTCGGCCCCGGTTGGTCCTGGCAAGCTTACTGGTGTTTTATGGTATTTGGGTCATTGCCGTGTTAATGCACCTTTTTTATGACGTTAATAAATTGGCTGTGGCCTTTATTCATCCCACATTTGGTGTCTGTGTTTTTATTGGGGGGTGGTTATCTAGGATGACATAGCTCGAGAGTCGAGGCTACCCCTGTCATGGTTTAGCTGTTAACGCACTTAATGTGCCACCGGCAGTAGACAGGCTGAGGTGGTAGAACCTCCAAAAAAGTATTGCTTAGCTGGGAATAATAATGTTGCCAGTAGAAACACAATACTTACATTTATGGTATGCGGACAATCATTTATCTGAGATCACATAACGGTTACCCTAAGAACACAGAATATTATATCGTTTTGGTAATGAGCCACAAATCTCCTGTAGGCACCCGCAGACAACTATTCTGTGGTAAGGCTTATGCCTCACGAGGGACAAAAATGGAGAAAACTAAATAATTATCTGACCATTTCAAGATTATTTGCTATTTTCATGACTACGGTATATAACAGCTGGCTTACTATTTAAATTTTAATGTCATTTTCTTTTGGTTTTTTTTTTTTTAAGAAAAACAATATAGCAAATAATGAGTCGTAATTAGTCTAGGAAGCTCAACATTTTACATAAAGCTTAATAATTGCATTTCAAACCCCTCCAAAAACCTTCCCAAGAAAATGTTCCTGTAAAATAATGTACCAAACATCTACTATTTGAAGAGCCTCGAGGACCTGCGAAATAGTAGATTTGCAGAACAGAATTCTTATCTGTCGAGGTTAATTTTTATATAATGTTTTGTTTGTGATAACGTCTGTAGATGTTATAATATTACATGTAATGAGCGCCTAGCTTTTGCTTCCTATGTTCATTAGCCTTTCTGTTAATTGTTTTAATTAGACCAGGGAGATCACCTGTCTGCAAAAATAATATAACACTTGTTCGGTTTCCACCTGCCCGACACTGCTTTCTACAGATACTCCGAGGCCGTTTTCCCCGTCTCTCCCTAAACCCACTGCAAAGATGCAGTTGCCATGGATACAAGGAACAGAAGCCGAGAAGCAAATTGAATGATCCTGGATTTAAGTAGCAGAATAATAGATGAATGCTGTAGTTAGATGGAGCACATGGTTTAATCTTAATGATTATATCTATACCGAGTAGCTACTGATTTTCTTTCTGAATGTTTTCCATCCATGCTTTCGAAGAAGATTCTCTCAGTATTTCCATAAACTAATTATTTCAGTATATGAAAGGGATACATCACGGGTTTTGTTCATTTTAGCTGTTATTACTGTAGTAATGTGTAGGATATCACAAGGAAATCGGGAGCATGGCCAGTGTATGAATGCATTATAAATGGAGTAATGGAGTAAGTGAATGAATAATGCTTTTGTTATGTAACTAATTAGGCGTATGTGGTTTAAGTGCTTAGTCTTGGTAGGAAATATGAAAAAGGTGCAATTGCATAAATAAACGACTCCATATTTGCTTAAAGGGATACTGTCACCGTCACAACTCATTCATTCACTCTAACACACAGACATACACACTCACCTTGCGGTTCCATGAAGCCAGAGCCTGTCCTTTGGGCAGCTTGTACCCAGCGAGCTGCTGCGCTACTGCTGTGGGGCCTCCACAGTAAGAGACCCATAGCTCAGGTAAGATGTTCAGCCTATATGATAGCATCGCATTCAGTGAACTTCAAAAAGTTCTCTCAGTCGCCTGACCTCCATAACAGCTAAGAGGGTACAACATGCTTCTATCTGTTCCCTAGGGTCCATCACTCAAACAAATGAACAGATAAAGTGAGATCATCATAACATCATTTAAATCAGGATGGCTTTGTCCACTGTCATTGAACTTAACCCAGCCTAAGAAGCTGTCATTGCTTAAAATGATTCTGTGAAATTGACACAAAGGACATAAATCACTACTTAATGCCCTTTGAATTTCTGCAACAAGAACATTTGCAAAGATCTTCAGTAATGACATTTACCATCCGGGCAAATAGACGCTACGTCTTTCTTCTGAACCGTTTAGTTGTAGGAGATAGTCAGGCAACCCCCATCCTGGGATAATTGTCAGTTAACAAAAACAAACAATAATACGTGATGTGTTATCCTGTTGTAAGCAAAAAGACATAGTCCTGAGGGAAATGGCTCCATGGAGAAGGTCAGTGGTATCAGGATGAGCAGTTGTGGTTAATCTACTGACTGGGCACAGACAGTGAGCAGAGACACAACAATTACAGGGATTCTGCTGTTTCCAAGACAACTATATAAATATATATATATATAAATAATAATATAAAATATTATATATAAACATAAATATATATATATATATATATATATATAATGTTGATTTGTTTCTAGGTTGTACATCTTAATCCTACACTATTTTATTTATTTTTATATACATATATACATATATATTGTGACAAACCCTATACCGTGAGGGCCATAAATGTCACTTTTAAGGGTCTTAAGCACAGTCCTCTAGGGCAATCAGAGTCAGGAACAGCAGTATTGAACAAAACAGCGCTTTATTTTTAATCGCTCAAACCCCAAAAACAAAATCATAAAAAGAAAACCTAGCTCCCAATTGGAGCCCTCTCTAGCTGAACTATGCTGGTCCCGACTGACCAGCCTAATCACCCACTAACTAGACCTCCCAGCCAGACCCAGCTACGCCAGGCTCTGGAAAACCTCCCCCAGACAACACACAAAATGTCCAGGCAGGTATTGCCTCACTTGGCTCAGGGATGGTCTTCTTGTTCAGGGCCTCTCCTTGCCCTGGGAGCACAGGGAACTTCCTCTTCCCCCAACAGTCTCTCTGAGTATCAGGCTCCAGGGGTTTTTAATGTCCAGCACCTGTGCCTGATGCCAGCCTCATAGAAATCCCGGACCGGATCCTGTGGACTTCTTGCCTCCTGGAAAACCCGGCATGGAGTTTCCACAAAATGGGGAAATGGAGCATTGGCCCATCCTGCTCTCCAATTGCTCCACCCCAGGGACCCATATTTACGATCTGGATAGCACATGTACCCAAATGCCACACTACGCATCTCCCTGGGGCTTACGGTGCCACAATATATATATATATATACACACACACATTCCATGTACTTGATGTTAATATTTGTATGTGTGCTGTGCCATGGAATTAAACACTGCAAGCACTGAGGTTAAGCTTCTTGAGTTTGTGGACTGTATGCGATGATAAAAGTATTTATTCCAATATACTGCTGTAATCATACAAAGTCAAATGTTCCATAAAGTCAAGCGCCGGCCTACAGAGAACATCTCTAGATGTCCACGACTTCAGATATTACCTTAGTATGTTTGCAAATAGGATTCTGACTTTTATCCGCTGTTGAGAAGGGTTCTTATATGAGGGCTGCATACAAGTAACTTGCTTTTCTTCTCCAGTACAGACGATGACTGAGAATTGTCTTAATCTTTGATGTATAGAATCACAAAGCTGTGAAGAATGATAAGACTGGAATATGGCCTCGGGTGGCAGGTCCAGAGGGTTGATGCAGTCCACCTGCCAGTCTGCCACTGCTCAATAGGCTGGTTACAAGGGAAATCTCTGATCTCCCCAACCAGCCCATCTACACTATGGAGGTTGTACAAAGGAAAATTCTCTGTACACTGTTTGATGTCATGGAGCACCTGATATGATGTCATATACCGGCACTCCACAAGGAGAAAGGTAGCTGGGTCAGGCCTAGGGCAGCACACAATATAAATATGTCCTGGAGTATGAGCTTACATATAAATAAGAAACTCAAATAAGAAGCCAAACATTCTATTTCTAGTTGCTTTATAAGCATACTTGGGAATTTCCAGGCTCCGGTTACCCAGAGCCCTCCCTCTTTAGGAAAGTTGCTTAGTATTGGCGGGGCTTATCTCACACAAGGGCGGGGCTTATGACACATGTGGGCATTGCTTGTGCTGTATGTGGGTGGGGCTATCCACATACCTGTGCGTGAATAGCCCCAAAACACCTTAACTGCACAATGCAAAAGTATTTTTCTTTTTTACCGAGTGTCCCTTTAAATGCACACACTAGACAAACATATTATGTCAATTTAAATGCATTTTAAACATGTTAATGCACATGAATGCTTGGTCTGTACACAAAACCTATAATAACAAATTTAATATAAAAAAAAAAAATGGATGACAATAATAAATCCAATTAAGACCCACAATATATGCAGGTTACTAATTTGCAATGTCTAATTCATTAGAATCTGAAATAAACCTTTAGTGACCTTTCCGTTCTGCGAAAATCCTATCACTCGCCATTGTTCTTCCCTGCTAATCTGCACATGTCATAATAACCCTCTGGAGGGAACAATTGGTGTCGGCCAAATTCATCTGTTTGTTCAATCTGAAAAGCATATGTTTCCAATTTATGTCTATAATAGACAGTATATTGTTATAATTAATGATTTGCAGCTATTGGCAAAACGTGGTGGTTGATTAATAGGGACTGGTAATGATTTCCTTTTCCATCCAACGATTATAGCAATAACTTAGAAATCACGTATATAAAGCTTGTTTACAATATACTTAAAATGGAAAAATTCTTTGCTATTCAGATGTTTGTGTTCTTCAACTCATCCTATAGTTATAAGGACATTTTGGGTTTAATCAGCCTTAAAATCAAAGGGGGGGGGGTAATCTTACTGGAAAATGCAAGAAATCTTTCTGTATGCTCCAGACGGACATGTACATTCTCTTAACAAACGATGAGAGCTAGAGAGGATTTACGGTTACATTTACTTTTGTCCCAGGGGTATACTCGAATACCTTGCAAATATTCTACTTTTAATGAATCTTCCCATTTTACACATGATGGTTTCATTAATTTCATGAATTGTTGCTTTCATTGGAACTTGCATGTCATCACCATACCTGGGAACTTCCAGGCTCTGGGTACCAGGAGCCCTCTTTCTTCAACACATAACATATGGGCATACCTGGGAACTCTCCGGGTTTGACCCAGAGACTGCCGGGTGAGCGCTGCTCCTCCGGTTCTCCGGGTCAAGACCCGAATCCTCCAGGTCGCGGGGTCTTGACACGCCCTGCTCCCCGCCCATTTTTTGCTTCAAATGGGGGTGTTTCCTGATGCCGTCAGCGGGAACTCCCCCAACGGCAGCGAGACTGCTCACCAACGTCATCGGGACTGCCCACCTACGTCAGCGGGACCGCCACGGCCCGCAAGGGAAGCCTCTGGATAGCCGGAGCCGAGAAGTTCCCAGGTATGCATATGTGGAGCACAACTTATCACATATATGGGTGGCATTTACGATGTATGTGGGGATAACCACGTACATGCCCAAACACCTTAAGTTGTACTGAAGGGCGACCTGAAGATTAAGCTCTTTGACCTGGAGAAATGGCACTTCACATGGAGTCTCTATCCGAAACTCGGAGGGTTCCCAGGTATGGTAATGACTAATGTGATATTACTAACCACATATAAACAATTTATTATGCAAGTGTTTTTACAGAGTAGAAAATGCAATTTTCCACCACTTTAAAACTATGATTAAAAGTTTCTACCCACCTATAGTCAGAGCAGAAGAAGAAAAATATGTGGGTGCTGCAAAATAATAACTCATGACAAGTATGTTTAAATATGCTTTTTATTGCCTTTTGTATCACTGATAGATTACGAGATTTTAGATTTATTTATTTTTATTTAGATTTTTTTTAAAAAATTAACTATCATAGGTCAAGTTGCTTTTGAAATCTAATTTAATTTTAGGCTTAAAAGAATTTCAGGGGACACTTCTGAAGTCAAATAGTAACCAGGGGTAGAAATTGAAATGGGGCGTTATAGAGACATGGGATAGACATATGGCTCCTGAATCTAAGACAAAACCAAGGACTGATAAAAGTTTCAGTCTTTACAGCAGTAAAAATAGGAAGACTAGACGGGGTGAATGGTTCTGATCTGCTCTCAAAATACATAATGGAAGCATAATGAGTTAATTGGATATTATATTTCTTTATGTAAGAAAGAAGAACTCCTGTCTGGGAGCTGTCCGTTTACTGGTTGAAGCCTGAAAAACTATTGATATAACATGTTACCTTTTTTAAACATTGCTTACTGTTTTTTATTGCTCTTGACTTTGTAGACATGGTGGGTTTTTGTTTGGTTGACATGTTCTGGTGTGTTTTATCCATATGAATTAAGATAGAGACAGCTCTTCTAACAATAACACAGGCGGACATTTCTCGAAGTAAAAGTAAAAGATGAAAAAAAACCACGGTTGTTTTCTTGTCTCTTACTGTGAGATACGATTGTTATTCACCGTTCTCTGCATGGCTTACTTACAGAGTAACCTTGAGGATCTCTGACCCACTTGCCGCATTCCGTTCTGCGAAAGAAGGTAATATGACAAACAAAAAAGGCTTATATTCAAAAATATCTAAATATACATTTCTACATTTTCAAAGGTTCAAGGAATTCTATTCTGTATTGACTTAAAAAAAATGTGGTGGTGCATCTGATCCCACAAAAGTCAATATGGTTTTTTTTTCTCGTTGTCCTTGCTGGCAAAACATAATGATATTTTCCTTTCATCTCTTCCCAAGGCTAAAATTGTTGAATATATGATGCTTTTGTCTTTCTACATTTTGTTTATGTCAATTAATGTACCATACTAGTTGAATGTAGAAAGTCCTTGGTTTATCCTTAGAAGTAATGTATGTGTATGTGTTATCTACAATTCATTGCCTTACCCCATCCCGTTTCCAGTGGGAAGATGGTATTAAAAGTAAAAAATCTCAGAAATTACACAGAGCCAACCTATGCCCCCCAGGTCCACATCTCGTTCCCATTGGGATGGGACTTAAAGTGCATCTAACCCTCTGCAAAGATACTCAGGCAATCAATGCATTAAAATTAACCCTAACTTGACTTTTTGGTACACAGATCTCAATGTTTTTTTGGAAATTCATGTAATTTCAATTTTCACAGTCAGCCAGTGAACCAAGGGGCAGTTTTGCTTTAGAACATTTTTAAATACTGAAATATGTAAACCATGTTCAATATGTCTTTCAGATCATTTAATTAAGAGACATTAACAATGACAATACAATCCTTCATAATCGCAATGCCCTCAGCTCATCAATATTTAAAATGTTCCCATTTATGTACCAAGGACACGTCAATTCACTCAGCTTGATTTCCTGTGGATCCAAACCCTGTTATTGTAGGATGAGGAAAATGTATGTTGAGAGGAAATAACGGACACTGTGTAACTTGTCGGAGAATAATGGCAGTAATTAACTGTGTCGCCCTTACCTGGGCTAGGAAAGGCAGGCAACACCCTAGGGAGCAAGGCCACAAGAAAAGAGTCCAACACAGATCTGGAAACACAGAAATGATCCAGTAATGTGTATTATTTCTAGGCACATGGGCACCCTCTAGTGGTTATATATAGTAATGCAATTAAAACATAGAAGCGTAGAATTTGACAGTAGATAAAAACATTCGACCCATCTAGTTTGCCCTTTAATCCAGCTGTAAAGACTAACATCAGATACATGTTTACATTCTCTCACTGTATTAGCCTCTACCTCTTCTACTAGGAGGCTGTTCCACTTATCTACCACAGTAAATTAAAACGTCCTTACATTGTTGGGCCGAATGGTTCTTATCTGCCGTCACTATCTATGTTTCTATTACATGTAAAATATGCAAGAGGCTATAGATATCTAATTCTCAAATTAGAGTGGCAGTCTAAACTACCCTCTGCCCCCTTGCCAGTCCTCATCTGCACCCAAATAACTCCTAGTGATGGTTGAATGTACAGTTTGTATACATTAATGACCTTCCATATTTATCTTTTTGTGAACTGATTCATTTACAAGCTCCCATGTTTCCTAATGGCATGCACGGAAGGCATACAAAGCCTAAGAGGGACTCATAAGTAAGTAATCCACATAAAAAAAAAATAAAAAAAAGTTCTGTTCCTGTTTTTCAAAAGAAATCATAATACCTTGATTAATATGAATTTTTATATAATTCCCCCCTAGATGTCTAAATGCCGGTTGCATCCTGGTCATTATTCCACTTTTGTTCAATTCAAATTATAAATCGGAGAGGAACCAGCTCCCATTATTAGTTACTAAATACTGACGTCACCGTGATTTAGCTCATTTTCCCCAATTACAACGTATTTGGAAGCGTTCATTGAGCATGTCAGGTTAGGTAAGACCAGAGAAATGAAACAGAGCCGTAGACAGTTCTATAATCTGATTTCCCATTGTTGTGTAGAGTAATCTCCACGATAAACACAGAGGATGTTTCTAATTTCGGACACAAAACCAGGGAGCAGAATGATGGAGTCTAATATGTGACAAATGACTCTGTGTAGCGCCCTGGTTTGGAAGATATTATCTGTTCCGTAATGTGATTTTGTGAGCCGGGAGCTGACACGCTATCACATTAACGAGAAATTACATTTTAAATACAGATTTCTCTCAAACAAAATAACATTGTCTATCGTTCACAAATACATACTTACAAGCAGGACTGGACTGGCGATGCCAAGGTGACCCTGGCATTTTAAATGTGTTTATGCTCACATAGCGTGCAGCTGGCCATATCCAGCTGGTGGTCGCCCAGTGCAATGCCTGGTCTGCCGATGGAGCAGCACATAGGGTTAGTGTGTGGCACCGCCAGCTAGCGGCTCAACAGGCATTTGCGTGGCATTTGATGTGTGAGTTGGCCAGTCCAGGAAGGTTTACTAGTTGACCAATACTGACATTGCATACCATATCCATAAAATAAATCACCATATTCAAGTTCTGGCATCGCCATTTTATAATGCTTTGATACAACACTTCTGCATCAAAATGTCTACTCCTTATCACACTACCTGTGGTAAACAATAGAATATCTCGGTCTTAATCATCCAGTCTGGCACCCTGACTTATGAAAGTCTCTGGAGAAATTGCATTGCCATAAAGTATCGGCTCAGTGTGGTGTTTGAACAGGGAAGGTCACCTAAAATATCACATGACCAACAACAATGGCGGCCTCCATGGTTGCAGACAAATATTTAATGCAACAAAATGAGATACAACTAGGTATCTGTCAATGCCGAGTTACCATACGCTTCTCCTAAGTTTTTTATTTCTATAGGATTTACACACACACATTAATTACCACACTTTGATCTGCCATGTCAACGTATCAAACATCAAATATTATTTTCTCGTTACCGTAAAAATTGACTCATCTTACTCCTAATCTGGAAAGAAAATCTATATTTTACGGATTTTAAAATTTGTTTTATTATTAATACTTACATTTTACTTAGACTTTCATTCTGTGCATATGGCAAATGAGTCACTTTCACTTCATGTTTTGTGGCAGATGGTTATGTTTCATATATTAACACCAGCTTCGGAAAAGGACTGCTCTATAACATGAAAAAACATTCATTGGCTGTGGAATTAATAGCTTGCAGATCAGGTTATGGGTTACGCATAATGGAGAGCAATATTTGTCTAGAAATGAATCACTAGACAATATGTCTCACTTACATAAAGGGGATCCAGTGTCATTCTGGCAGTTCTATTAATACTGATCGTATGATCATGTATGGTAATTCCCCTGATTTTGCCCAGAGGTAATGCACATCAGGGAAAGTTGTACATAGCACTGATGAGACTTCATTTGGACTATTGTGTAGAGGACTGGAGACTGGGTGGGTCGGCAGATGTCAATGGGTGGGTCTACTAATGTCACCAGGCAGATTTATTGACATCAATGGGTGGGCCCGCTGATGTCATTGGGTGGGGCTGATGTCATTGGTTGATGCCAGAGGTGGCTCCTGCAGGCGACCAATAGAGTCGCTTGCACGGACCTTAACTCCTAACGGACCTTAACTCCTAACGGCGAACCTACAGATTTCCGCTCCCGTTATCTACGCAGCACCGCAGGTTGGTTGATGCCAGAGGAGGCCCCTGCAGGCGACCAATAGAGTTGCTCTTATGGACATTTAACTCCTGACGGCGAACCTACGGATTTCCCTGCGATGTTGCTTAGATAAGGTAGGCTACAAGGATACCCAAACTCACACACCAGGACAGGCTTTGCCCCAGCCAGCCCCCCCCTTTAGTTGTAATGTAAACCCCTGTGCATTGCTCCATGTCTATTTGTACCCCATCCGTCCCCCCTTTTGTGCATTTATGCCCTCACACCCTTGCGTATTGATTTATGTGTTGTCCCCAGCCAGCCCCCCTCCCTTGTGTATTGATGCCCCCTTTTGTACTGGTTAAGGTACCCATGTGTATTGCCCCCAGCCACCCATTTAATTGTATTTAATTGTTGTCCCAAGGCTACCCTTCCGCCTATCAACCCAACTATTTTTTTAATACTTACTTACTTACTCGCACCCTTGAGTGGCACTTCGCATCTTCAAAAGAAGCGGGATGAAGAGCTTCACTGAGGCACAGGATGGCATGGTGCAGGTAAGTGTTTTATTTTGTAACCGGCCACAGAGACTGAATGTGGCTGCATCTCCTGCCTTTCAAAGGGACAATCAGGTAACCTGGCTGGAGCTCTTAATCGGCCAGCACAGCCCTGTTTGCCCAGATGGCACCCATTCTACAGGGGGGGGGGATAACACAGGCGGGGGAAACCCTTTGTATCACTTAATCCCCTCACCTGATCTGATCAGTTGCCTGTGTACTCCCTGATCTGATGGGACTTGGGGTTGGGTGTTGTGTACATTGAGAACGTCTGTTAAAGGAATGTTAATAGAAATAAGGATCTATAAGTTCTATGTGTTTGTAATACAAGTTGTTCTTGTTTCACTGCACGAACGGTGGTTGGACTGATCTGTGGATAGCAGAAGTTACCGTATGAGGGTACTGACTGGTGATTCCTCAGCCCTCATATAGGGGTACCCAGCCTTGGGTACAGTGACCCTGTAACAGTACGGACCTTTAACTTTTGGAGTGGGGAGACCAGTGGTCTCCTACGGCAGAGTTCCGGCACCGGGATTTTAAAAGTCTGTACCAGCGACTCTATTGGTTGCCAGCAAGGGGCTTGTCTGCCATCAACCAATGAAGTGCAGGGGCCGTAGGTTGGCCGAAGAATGTACACGAATATTCGCCTGAACTGAATACAGGAACGGTGAATATTTGTGGAATACGAAGATTTTTTTCCCCACGAAGACGAACACTGCATTCACATTTTAGCTGGAGTGCAAAAAACTCTTATATCATATCATATATTCTGTCTGCAGGTGGTAACTTAAAACTATTGGTTTCAATCAATAGTAAATCTTACTTGTACCATCGACAGCTACAAAAGTGTAACCAAATGTATGTAAACAGAATGGTCAAGATAAAAAATAACAGAAAAGACAATAAAAAAACGTTTAACCCTCAACTTGCTGTAGACTTGCTGGGACCCACACTTTCAAACTTGATAAGAGTGTCTTGCACTCCAACTAAAATGTGAGTGCATTGGAGTGTTCTATCTAGAGAGCCATAATTCTGCAATATTACACTATATTTGTTATTTCTTTTCAGGGTCCTATTGTTTTAAAGGTATATATATATATATATTATATATATATATATATATACAGATCTTCTTGAGACATGTAGGAAATTGGGCCATAATTTATACATGCTCATCAAAGTCGTACCCTTTTACTTTGTATTGACTAATTTATAACAAAGTAACATGACTGTCACTAGAAATATGATGCATCTTTTATCCTTGTCTCCTGTTTAATAAAATATACATGGGGATTACCGTATTTCAATATGTTGGCCTTTTCCGCCATCTAGTGGCTGCTCTCTATAACGTCACGCAAGATTTGGTTGTCTATCTATTTAGTTTTATACATTATAAATGCATCATATAATAAAAACGTTTATATATGTTTTCTGAAAATAATACTTCTCTTCCATTTTCATATTGTGCACTGAAATTTTTATACTTGTGCACCTTCTATTTTTGTAGACACTGTGCGTCATTGATTATATATAAGACCTTTCCTATTTAACATGCTGTCTCACAAGTTCAGATATATATATATATATATATATACACCGATCAGCAATAACATTATGACCACCTGCATAATATAGTGTAGGTCTGCCTTTTACCTCCAAAACCCTCATTAACTTTTTCAGCAATTTGAGCTACAGTAGCTGGTCTGTTGGATTTGACCACACGGGCCAGCCTTTGCCCACCACATGCATCAATGAGCCTTGGTCGCCCATGACCCTGTGGCCAGTTCACCAGGAACACCCCACAAAAGCTGACAATTTGGCCTTTGTCAAAGTCGCTCAGATCCTTAGGCTCACCCAATTTTCCTGCTACTAACACAACAACTTGGATGAAATGTTCACTCACTGCTTAATGTATTCCACCCACTGACAGGTGCCATGATGACAATATTATCAGTTTTATTTACTTTACCATCTATGTTATGGCTGTTCTATATATATATATATATATCAGGGTCCATCCGAGTCACGGAGCAGTTTCTTTCTTGCCCCCCCCCATCTCGCTAGAGTTTCCCCCCGTCTCTCTAGAGTTCCCCCCTTTGCCGTGATCCATTCCTGGATTTCCTTATGCCCTGTCATGTATTTCTGATTCCTTGATTCCGGTTTTGCTCTTTGCTTCAGCTCTGTTTCCTTTATAAGGTGTGTCCCACCCATTTGTTCTGTTTGTCTCAGTCTGCAGTCTAAAGGTATGTCCTTCTCGGTTCTGTGCTTAGATTCAATGTTTAGTTTCAGTTTATTAATGATTTAAGAGGCAGGGTTTAGCGTTAGGACCCACTGAATATTGGAGTACTTTGGCGTAGTGGTGGGCTAAGCATACTATGGCCATATGATGTGACAGAATCTCCAATTGTTATCACATAGTCCTAGGCTAGTTCCTGTATTTATGTTTGTCTCTTATGAACCTTTGCCCTCCTTTCCCTGAATGATCTGAGGATTTCGGTTCCTCTCTCCTCAACCCATGTCCCAGTTAAGATGTCCTATCCTTGCTTAAAGGAGAAGTGTCCAAGGATTCCGGCTCCTCACTCCATCCCCTGTGTTCATTGCCTTGTTCCTTGACACTCTGCTACAATGTAGTGTGGTGAGTGTACAGCCTGTATAACAGTGTACATTTGCGGTTCCCTTAAAAATAACTCAACACACAGCCATTAATGTCTAAACCTTGGCAACAAAAGTGAGTACACCCCTAAGTGGAAATGTCTAAATTGGGCGCAATTAGTCATTTCCCATCCCCGATGTCATGTGACTCGTTAGTGTTACAAGGTCTCAGGTGATAAAGGGGGGACAGGTGTGTTAAATTTGGTGATATCGCTCTCACACTCTCTCATACCGGTCACTGGAAGTTCAACATGGCACCTCATGGCAAATAACTCTCTGAGGATCTGAAATACTTATAGGCTCTACATACTTCTAGGCTATAAGAAGATTACCAAAACCCTGAACCTGAGCTGCAGCACGATGGGCAAGACCATACAGAGGTTTCACAGGACAGGTTCCATTCAGAACACCATGGTCGACCAAAGAAGTGCACGTGCAGGGGCAGTATTCCAACATGTTTACACTACATAAACATATGTAGTGGTGTTTGCAGACAAAAGTAAAAAAACAAACAAAACAAAACAAAAAAACAGAGGAAAACTCCACTCTACATGTATTACATAGGAAAATGTATTCTTTGGTCCTCATTGAGTGGCTGATTGGGTCATGCAGCTTTTTAAGGGTGGGATGAAAAGAAATTTTAGGACAGGAAATTGAGCAGATAATGGGGAGCCTGCCACAGGCTGCCACCCATCTCAGCTTCTACGAGAAGAAGTATGAAACCAAGTGTCTCCAAAACAATTGTAGTGATGGTTAAAGCAAAACACGCACTATTGGCAGCTAAAGTAAACAAACATATAATGTATGTCCAAGAAGCTGTGTGACAGTCTTTAAGCTGGGAAAACCATACTTGAGGTCGTCCTAATTAACGTCTTTTGATAGGCCTATCAATATACTAATAGACGCAGATCATAAAAAAACACTTCTTGTAAAGATGTCTTTATTCCAAAATAATAATGTGTTAGACATACATCTAGAAAACAATTACACAAGACTTTGGTAGGAAATATATTCATGACCAAGTTATTAAAAAATCCACGGAAAAATAATAAAAATAGAGAGGAACTAAATTAGACATTCATATGAGGCACATACATCTTTGTTTCTTTTTTTTCAATAAATGTTGAAGTCAGAAAGTATTTTTGAGGCTTATAAAGGTCAAATGTATGTAAAATATTTGTAAATTATATTTTCAAAAACGATAATGAAAATATAGGGTGCAGTGATTCTTGCGCTTAGTTTCAAGGATCATTAGCTATTTGATAAATTGATGTGTCTGTTTAGCATATTGTATTTAATTTTTAGAGGGACACAAATTCATTAAACGCAAGATAATGTTGACTTACTTAATTTAGCTATTTGCAAAAAAGAAAAATATTTGCACCTCTGATTTCCATGGTCATGTAAGAGAAAATGGAAATAATTTTAATAATAGAAATTAGCATCCAAATGCAAATACCTTAAGTCTCTTAAAAATGGTAAAATATTCTAATAGTATCATAGATTTGTATAGCCCGCCATTTGATTCCCTCCATTGTTAACGGGTAACCACATGCAAGAAGAGAATGCCGGAGACATCTCTGCTACAGCCAGACCTGGAAATTAAATAAACCTATTTTTTAATACTTGATTGGTTCTAATAGACAATTTTATAAGTATATACATTCTATTTTCCAATAATAAATATAACAACCCATTATAGTATTAGATTACGCTTTTAATGTTTCAATGTCTTGCTTTTGGGACGAAAATAGGGAACAACAGTAACCACACATTAATTATTGAACTTGGGTTAAAATGTGTTACAAAAACTCCAAACATTAGAACAACTTGAGAAATATTGTATGGTTTAGCATTTTCAAAGAAGAGATTTTTTTTTGGAAATCAAGGAAGGAAATGTTTCTTGCATTATGGATGGAATATTTGATTTTGGAGAAACTAAACTGAAAAATGGCTGGTGAATTTGCTTAGGGTAGCAGAAAAAAAACTGTGTAGTTTGAGGGCTTTCTTAGAAACTGGAAATTTCCAATTTTTAATGGCTGAACCACATAATACGTCCTTAATAAAACTTCCCATTTCCATAGATGGGGACACTCTGGATTTCACCAGGAGAACTCTGAGGATTTTTTTACATCTGTTGGCCGTTGGCTACCACCATATTCTTAAATGGTAGACCAACTAATTCCAAAATGTAATTTTTGTGTAATGTGTTCTTACTAGCATATCAATTAAGTGGGTCTTTAGCTATACATGCCAATATATCACAGGTCCAGAAAGTGCAGTTCACAACTATTTAACAACTGATTTTATTTATCAAAACATTTTGATGAAGCAGTTGACTCGTCCCAACTAATGAGCGAAAGTCAAAGCTCTATTTCTTGTTAACCTTTAATAACAATGGATATGTTGGATATTTTCCAGTTAGAACAACATGGGTTGTACTATATGTACATTCGTAAACCTTTTAGCGGCAAATTGCAAATGAAACTGGTAATCAGTTCAAAAAATATATTAAAAAAGTGTTTGAAAACTAAAATTTATCTTTTATGGTTGTTTTGAAGAACCGGGTTTTTGTTCAAACTTCACATTTATGATGACTTGGCGAGTATCTACATATTTTACATGGGATTTATATTCATACAAAATAGCTGAATGTGTTACACTATGGAAACAAAATGAATGTTTACCCAACAAACACAGAATTTCTCCTTTTTTGGCCCCGTGTCCTGTATTTAAAACTCGTGTGAATATTACATAGAGTCATAATGGTAGCAATGATCAATATTCTTTTTTTTGAGTCTCCTGTAGAAAGGCGTTTTTCCCCAATTTTTATTCCCAAGATATTAATTTCCATTCAGCCCAGAACAATAGACATCATAAAAAAAAAAGTTGTTTTTTTGTGGTATCAGTAGATTGAACATATTACATCAAAGTAATTATGATGATTCAAATACACGCATGCTTATCCTATCAAAGAAAAAATAATGTCAATTTTAAATGTGAGCTTAAAGCAGATGTACAGCTGGGAATGGGAATTGGGAACGTCTCTGATATCCCCTTGTCTGGTCTACCAAAGTGTAATTTGGAAATAACAGGTAGAATGTTGTCCTGTATGGTCACAAAGTCCCGTGCTGGCATGCATGCATTAATAGGTCCATGATAGAACTAGGAAGGAACATCTTTCGCTCGGAACAATATTTTCTTGCTCTTGTTCTACTTATTGACCTAATCAGGTGAACCAGTATTAAGCACGTGAATATTTAGAAAATATACTTCTTGCACCTGCAAGAATAGTAAGCAAAGTACATTGCAAAATGAAAGCACTGTATATATTCTATGATTAAAAAAACTCTAATAAAGATTGACTTTCCATCCATCCAAGCACATCCAGAGCTAGGTTCTTGCTAACATGGATGGACATTGCAAGCTCGTATCTCCTTCTTGTCTTTGCAGCTTGTGAATTGGGAACTTTTGAACCTTTTCTTCACGGTCATAAACCTCTCTTGGATCCCACCACCGCAGTATTTGGTGCATTCTGTCCATGCCGTCCATGGCTTCATTTTGCAAACTACGATAGAAAAAAATCTATATTTGTATGGTTTTATGAAAGTAGAATAAAATACATGAAATCACACATGCTACTTTGTGCTAAGAACTTGATCCTGTTTTGCGAGTTTGCTTCTGTAGATCTTGTATACTGCATTCACCAAGCTTGATGAGAGTTTCTGTAAATATTCCTAATTAAATTAAAAAAATGGCTTGATTTTTTAGCAAAAAAACATGTGCGTGATAAGTCTGTACGGTAGTGCTTACTCTGAATATGGGCTGGATTATTTGACTTTATGTCTTGGTATTGGTATTGCTAATTGCAGCTGCTTTAGACTAATTAAATATAACAGTACCCAATGGCGTTTCCTACATACAGAATATGTCATCTGTAACTCTCATCCTCAGATATTGTTTACCTACAGTATATTACCATGATGAGGTCACACTCATTTATTGTGATACCTACCGTGTCCGCCGCGGTCCCTCTCCGGTCTGCCGCTGGTAGGCGGCGCTTGCGCTATTACGCGCCCCCGTCCTCTCCGTGTGACGTGCCCGCGGCACGTACACAGAGAGGACGTGCCGCGCGCACGTCCTCTCGGTGTACTGTGCGTGCGGCACGAGCACAGAGGGAGGGTCGCGTCGACGTGGCGCGTTCACGGCGGACGCATGATGACATGCAAGCCGCCGTGGCACGCCCACGACGCACCCGTTGCTATGAGCGAGCCGCCGCGACGAGTCGGCGGCACTTGCAGGGTTATGAGCGGGTTGCCGCGACTTTCGCGGGGCTCGACTTGTCCTGCATCTGCCGGTGTGGCACACCCGCGGCGATCGCGGGTGTAGCACACGCAGATGCCGTTTTTGTTTATTATTTTTATCGCGCCGACGCCATTAGTGTGCGCCGGTCGCGATGACGTCACGCACATTTGTTATTGGTTCCTATGGTTTTTCCCGCCCTTCTTCCTATTTAAACCTCCTGTCCCATTAGTGCAGGGCCCGTTCAAAGAGTCACTTGTGTGTATCTCTGGGTTATTGTGATTTACTTGTTTCTGATTGATCTTCGTGTACCTGACCTTGGCTTTGTTTCCTGACTTCGATCCTGTGCTGCCTGCCCCAACCTTGGCTTGTTTACCGACCTTGATCCTGTGCTGCCTGCCTCAACCGTGGAACTTCCTATACCCGTTGTGCTGTGATACGCTACCGTCTCTGCATTGTGGGTGCATCATCCGTGTTGTCCTAGGTCCCGCATAACATTTATATACAACAGTAATTTGGAGTCTCGCTTAACCCTCTTATAACACCCTAAATAATAGCAATATTTTATTTGGTGAGATTTAGCCTCCAGTGTTATCGACCTGGGTACTGTTCTGCATCTTCATTTGTCCTTTCGCTCCTTCTTTTCTCACGGGCATCCTTAAGACGTCTTTTTTCTGTACCGGAGTTCTTCTGACATTTCTGGAGCCTGCATTTTTTGCGTTGCACTGTCTCTGGGCAGATGATTCCACCAAACTGCGGTTCCATTGTGATCATCCGAGTCCGGATAATGTGTCCTTTCCCACAAGACTTATTGCACTGCGACCAATGTGACCACTCGGTCAGCTCACAGTGTATAGCTGAAAAATATAAAAAAAAACATGAAGGCTGAATGCAGTCTCATTATATAAAAAATAATAACACTCCATGTTCACGTCCTTTAGGAGAGATTGATCAATTACTAAAGATTATTGAAAGATTCTGAAATGATTCAAATCAAAAGCACCAAAATACATGAAAACATTCACCTATGCAATCATTAAGCATATTTCAGTATAAATTATATTGAAAGTGAAGATTTTCTTTTACTTGGCATTATGTTTCATGGTAGAAGCCGTCCCTAAGCAATCCTGAGTGCAAATGGCTTGGAGGTATCTGCCGTAGGCACTCGATTCATTGACTTGGGCAGTCCCACAGAGGTAGACAAGGTAAAGGAAAGCTAAGGTGTCTTGCATAGTCCTACACAATCGAGTGGCCTTCTATAGTGCTTGACATCAAATCATTATAGACTGATAAGCTGGGGTAAGAAATTACAAAAGGATAGGGCATTCTTTGAGAAGTCTAGGTTTTGTGCATTAGAGGGACTATCAAAGAAGGGGACAGACAAAGCTCATCAGATGAGCAGAGGGACCAGGTAGCTGTGTATTTGGAGATAAATAAGGACATGTTGGTTGGGCAACTGCTATCAAGAGCTTTGTAGGTGATAGGATTTTAAAGGAATCGCAAAGCCTACAGGCAGCCATTGATTGACTGAAATAGGCGAGAGGTGTTTGTAGAGCAATGGGTAAGAAAGATCATTCATGATGGCTTGTAAGGGGACAATATGGAAATGAAGGACATTAAATATTTACTACCAAATTATCAGCATGTCTGGAATGTACTATATTACCTTCTACCTCGCAAATAAAAGCAATACATCTAAAGAGACTATTGCAATGAAAACATCATTATTTGATGTAAACAGCTGTTTCTGTCCTCTTTATTTACTATACTTACTCCATAAATTGGATTACTGCATTAGATAAAAGCACAAAAGTGTATAATCGTGGCTATTATGTAGAAACTGTGTAATATTAAACAATTTGCAGTCGATCCTGTTAAATGTGCTAAAATAATATTTATTGCTAAACAGTAAGGGTAAGTACACCAGTGACAGTCCATTATTTAGTTAAACCTCTTTTAAAATTGTCTTCCATAATGCTTTCATATGGGGAAACAAATCCTATTCTGTAGTTTCTAGACCGCTTATGTGATTGAGGCACTTGACATATGTGCCTGTTAAAATGCTATAATTTAGGTTAATGGAAACACTGATAATAGACAGACCTATTCTAGTGCATTCATCAATTAGAACCTTTCTAGTATATCTTTGTCTTCCAGTAGACACAGGCCTGGTTTTCTGAATCAAAAGGGATCAGGTCATCTTATTGAGGTCATCACAATTTCATACTTTTTATTTATTCTTCTTATTATAAAGCATCAACAATTTATGCAACTTTTCTTACAATACATACCTTCAAGGGCAAAGACAAAACTAGAATTGTCAGACTACGACAAACCAGGGCCCTGCTTGCGAGTTTACAATGAAGGATTTGAATCCATCAAGCAACATGTTGCTTTTTTTGTAACTTGTATCAAGCTGCAGTGGAGTGGATGCAAGTGGAGTGTTAATTTATGTAAGTGGGAATTGGAGTTAGCTTCAGGGAATGTGCAATGTAACAGAAGGTGGATGGAAGATATATATAAAGCTCACTTTGTCAAATTCTATTTGCCCTTACCAAGAAAGTTAAAAGCCCCGGGAAATGATATTTGCTATGGAAGTTAAATAAAGCATGGCTAATGAGACATGTAAATTGTGTTGTGGGTCCCTGGGGTAGAACATCTGGACACCAGAGTGGGTCAGTGCTCCAACCGCCTTCAAAGTACCTTTTTAACGCAGTGAGCAGACCTCTATGTGTGTTTCAAATACATGTACCTATATATATATATATATATATATATACCAGCGTTATTAAATTAAATGTGCAGACAGGGTTTTGGAAGGTGGCAGATTACTTTTAGAGATTCCCTTCCCACACTACGCAGGCTCTATGCACCCAACTTGTCTTTCATCCAACCTGTGTACCTTCCCTGGCTTAGAGATATATATATTAAATTGCATGTTTTAGAACTTTAACCAATTAGCTTTGTTTTTGAGTCATTTATTGCCTTCATCAGCTTCATCAAATGGCCCGATGAAGATGAGATGTGATTTGCGTATCAATTACTTACGGCATTCGGGAAGCATGCACTTCTCCACTTGCTTCAGCTCCTCATTGCAATCTCCGAGCTCAGCTGGCGACTTCAGCATTCTTTGCCTGGTTCTAGTGCCCTTTCCACAGGTCACGCTGCAGTCACTCCATTCAGACCATGGTGACAGCACGCAGGGGATTGTATCTGCAATAGGGACAATTCACATGAGTTATTAGTAAATATATAACAGTAGATTATCTAAGGAACCAATACAAATTTAAGGGAGTGCACAACCTAAAAGCAATTTGGCATCACATTAAAAATGAGTAGTAATAATAATAATGAAACAATGTTTGATTGGTTCCGTGGACATTGTCAGGTCATGTGCCAAACATGGAGACCTTTCTAAGGTAATTAACAAAAAAACATGGCTGTGGGTAGGGTTGACCTTTGGCCTTCTATCATTGCCTCCTCGGTTCTCGAGGTATCCTAGTGGCGTTGTCGGATTACCGTAGGATTGGTCAACCCCAGAGAACGGTTATCAAACTTTGTGAGGTTTTCGGTTAACGAAACAAAGAAGCCATAAATAATAATTACGGGAAATGCCACGGGTTGCGATACCACCGATATACCATCTTTCTAGACCAGCAGGCATCGTAGACTGTGATTTGTGCTATAGTCTTCAGATCAGTTTATTCCCTTATGTCCTGGTGACATCCAGAGGGGGTGCTTAACATTTTCAGCTGCACATCCATG
Source organism: Spea multiplicata (assembly GCA_009364415.1). Lineage (NCBI taxonomy): Eukaryota > Metazoa > Chordata > Amphibia > Anura > Pelobatidae > Spea > Spea multiplicata. The sequence goes on from VKOC01020462.1 coordinate 25,827, forward strand.
CATCATGTTTAACTGCTTCAATGTATTTTTGGAAAGAAACGTGTGTATATCCGACCAGTAACATACAGATAATGTTAATACTTTCATGTATGTGGAATGACAATATACTGTTATCAGAACGTCCCCATAAATACAGTAATAATCCATTTTTGTATATGAAATATGTTAGGCAAAAGGTTGGCAATAAATCTTGTAAGACTACAGACTTGACAGTGGAAAGAAAGGCCAGGAAAGGACAGTCAATGGTCTATGAATCATTACTGCGGAATTAAAGAGCGCTTAGGACAACCCACAGAGGAAACGCATTTATCAGACATATCCAAAGTGCATTTTACAAAGAAACAACACAAAAATACATTTACCAGAGGCTCTGCTGAAGCTCATTACAGCACAGCAGAAGTTCACAAAATGTATTTTATTTGCCTGCAGAAAAATGTGCCCTGTGACACAGATTTCTTGGAAACCTCATATTTTATCCTATTAAGAATAATCGCACTATGTTACTGCAGAGATCTGTGTTTTCTTCTGTCCTGAGCCCGCAGAACCTGCTAAAAGAACACCAAATGTTTTTTTCTATTGTGCCTTTGCAAGTTATAGAACATTAGGCTTTTGTCAGGGAAAAAGCTTTACACACCTAGCAGGCAGTCAAGAGGCTAACCAAATAATTAACTTGAGTGCTGAGGACAAACCAGAATTCCTAAGGTAAGACTTAGAACCTGGCTGAGTTCATTTGTGAATTACACTTTGGTATCGCTTTGATGAATGATTTACATATTCCCAGTATAAGTATACTTACGACATTCAGGCATCATGCATTTCTCCACCTCTGTGGTCTCAGCTTTACACATCGATCCATCTGCAGGAGTCATCTTTATCATCCTGTGGCGTTTCTTCATTCCCATCCCGCAAGTGGCGCTGCATTCCTCCCACTCTCCCCATTCCGTCACTATGCAGCTACTTGGCTCTTAAAGAAAGAAAATTCCAAGGTTACATCTCACTTACCAACAGAAAGTCAATGCATCATGGTTTGGAACACACTGTATTAGCTGGGAAAAGAGATACTCTTGGAAAGAGATACTCTTTGATCTCCTTCTTAATGTCACGTTACCTGCAGTTCTCGAACAAATATACTGTATGATTTTCATAACTTAATTCATTGTAATTGTTAATTAGATAAGCTATAATTGGAGACCGCAATACATGTCATTTCTACTTCAATAAGCCAATAGCTGTTTATGGTTTATGAAAATTCCGTCAGGGCAGGTACACACAATGCCCATAGATCGGGTGTAGTGTGATGCCTCCTGCTAGATACATTGGCCATGCTGGCCACATTATCATAGGTTAAATATGGTTTAATGGTCACAGGCCCATATTTCCCTGTGTGACCGATGGCCATTCCAGGCCTGCATCAAGCTGTCAAATCCTAACCTTAGTAAAGTCAATCAATAATGGATTCTATGAGGCTGTTCCTGCTACACATACACCTACCGCACTCCTCGTTAACAATACATTTCTCTGTTTCTTCCGTTGGGACTTTACACATGGAGCCATCTTCAGGAAACTGCTTCACATATCTCTCCCTTGATCTCATTCCCATCCCACAGGACAGGCTACATGGAGACCAGGTAATCCACTCTGACATCATGCAAGTCGATGCTTCTGAAACAAATTGCAGATATATATATTACACAATGACACGTTATACATTGGAACCCAAATATCAATGCAATTTATACTAAGAGGCCATTTTATGATCTACATTCTGTTGACTGCTATGAAAACATTTGTGTAGCTGTGAAGACGCTTTTCTATCATATATGACTCCCCGCATTACATATTACATAGCATACATAAATGCATATATCTTACAGCCTTAAGTAGAATTTCAAAAGTGAACTGTGGATTTTAAAGTAAGGCCATTTACCATCATCACTACAGCCGGGCCCCATGCACGGCTCAAAGTCTTGGGTGTCAGGGCAAGGAACACTGAGATCAAGTTGAGCCTTCAGCATGCGCTGCCTCATCCTCTTGCCTTTGTCACATGTTGCTGAACTACAGGCAGACCAAGGAGACCAGTTGGAGTAGATACATGTTTCTGGAGTGTCATCTAAAAGACAATAAGTAGCAAAGTAATATGATTCGTATTTTCTTTTTGCCAAGTGCTGGAACATAACATACAGTATGTTACAAACAACCACCCCAACATGATCTATATCACTACTGAATAATAGATTATCAATTATAAAGATTATTGTTCTCCAAAGACACTCTACATACTTCAATGTTGTGGGTCGATGGAAATTCACTGAATTAGGGCTTTTAACTAAATGTTTATAACATTTTTATATCTAGCTAAATGTCACAGCTAAGCCATTGCCCAATGCACCTCTTTGTATAGATGTAGCATGTGGTTGAAAGACAAAATTCCATCTTTAGCCTATGTGGTTCTGCCCGTGCCATACCTGTACATTTAATACACATGTTCTAGGGCGTCATGTGTAGGGTATCTGCAGTATTGAAGAGGGAGACGTCTAATAGCTGTCATTATTGAACACGATAAAGAAAGAGAACACCGAAGCAACCAGTAATCAAATTTTACATCATAGTTATTTGAGGGAATTTTCTTCCGGCACAGATGTATGAAATCTCCACGTCTAACCTGCACAATGCTGTTTCATAAATCACTTGAAAATCCACAATAAAATGGAAAATCCATCAAATTCCATTTTTGCCTCTCTGTGCTCTGTTGAGTTTGATAAATGATTGCTTTAATCACAAATCTTGCAGATCTTCAGAGGACCACTTGAGGGTACTGGTGACAAATAAATAACTCATTTTTTAACCTTCTTTTTTTTTTTTCGAGATGGCACGAAAAATGACTGATTGCAAGAAAAACTGTCAGTGTGATTTTCAGACAAACGCGGCATTCATTTTGCATGATCCTAATCAGTTATTGTCATCAGCTCCGCGTAATACGCTTGCTACCAGTCTTTTATTTTAACCATAAATCTTTTAAGTGGATTCCCCACCTCTTCAGAACTCAAATGGTTAACTACATTAAAAAAACAATTAATTGTCCAATTTATTTTGAAACGAGGTCTTAATCATGTGTATAAATTTCCATATGCCACTGGTAGATAAACAGTAATCTGAGGACGCTGGTCCTCTCATTGTACCCAAGATTTCCCAATTCAGAATAATGTTTATTGGTTTAAAATCCCAAAGAAAACAATATAAAATATGGATAAAGAGAATACATGTACCTAACAAATTGCATATATCCTACCTCTTACAAGTAATTTTATTTATATGTCATAGTTATATTTTTCAATTGAATAGACCAGGGAGGAATTCAGTTCTCCTAATTGTTGGAAGCATATAGCATATAATAATATAATTAATGTATTCTAGTTTTCTCAGATTACTGCCGAAGACACTCTATGCTATAGATAGATTTGTGTGACATCACACGAGAATTCATCCACATCTCCTTCATTCACATGGAGTGCCTCATTTGGTCACAGGGCCTGACCACCGATTGTGCAGCCTGGATATCTCAATCATAACATTTATTTAGACCGATAATGTACTTTCACGAACTATTAGTGAATGAATAGCCCAACATAATTTTACCTTCTTCCTTTTCTTCTGTAACAAGGTCTGCTACAATGTCATCTACATTATCGGGTACAATGTTACACTGTTCTCCCTGCAAGAAATAAAATATTCATCATGGAATTAATATATTTCACCGTCAGAGAGAAATATTCAATTTTTGAACAGTTGGTTACCAATTTGTCCTAAACGTATCAAAAGAGTGCTACGGATTAGCATTCCTTGGGGTGTTTTTCCTTAATCAGTGTTATTTTATCCAATAAGAGTGACAAATGTTTCATGCTGATATTCAATGAAGAAAGAAGATACTTTATAAAGTCTGTTGAGTCAACCCAATAGTATAACACAGCTGGGGACTGAAAATTAACGGGATAAGGAACCTAGTAACGTTTTATGTTCGTGTTTTATAATAAAGACAGAGAACCATAGCTGGCGCTGGCTACCTGGGAAGATTCACTTTTGGTCCAGAGGCTCAGGGTAAGGACACAATAGGCTTTCTTTTGATACAATATTTATAGTTAAAGTCCATCATTTAGAATTAAAAACATACTAAAATAATCCAAGAAAAAATTAAAAGAAGCTTAGTCCTCAGGGATCTCTCTCTAATACCCAAACTGTATCCTTTATGCAATCATGGTGACATCAGTTAGGGTTGATAGATGTCATTATTTTCAATTGTATAATATGTTTATGTTCTCTAGACAGGCAGCTTCTTGCTTCTTAGATCTCAAATATCAGAGAGCTCCAGGAAAGCCTTGTGTAGACACCATTTCATGTATGTTCTGAACTGTCAAATGTTGGATTTGGTAAGGCGTTATATCCACATTAATAATAATAATTGTTTAAAGAATGAAAAATATACTTTACTTTTCGAGCAATCCTTTCAATAGCAACTCTAGCTACGGGTATAATTGGTCCTCCTTCTGGGTCGTAGAAAGGACTTTGAGGGTGATCCAAACTTGTGAGGGGTCTGATCTTATCTTGCGGGATTGTAGGCTTGTTGGGTGACTGAGGAAGAAAAGTTAGAAAGTTAAAACAGTTTACAATAACTATAATATTAAGTGTTGTTATTACTATTTGTTCTACAGTTCCCTTAAAAATGGACTCATGACAAGCTGGTGTCTTCAGGAGCACTTTACCACAGTACTTATTTATGGTTAACCACTTTTAAAAATATAAATGCAAGCTTGAGTCTATGGATGGAGCTTTAACACATTGGTAAGGAATATTCAATCTGTATTAATTTGGTATGCAATGATATATTAGCCCGTATTCATTAATTGTGAACAAAATGTATAAAAATGTATAAAGTTAATCTCATTTTCTTATCATTTATTGCATTGAAGGACTGCTATTGATGAAATAAATTTATTGCCGACGTTGAATCCAGCCAATTGTGTCTTTTCTATAATTCCTATAATGTATAATATTTGTTATTCATCAGGTTCTCAAAGCTATAAGCAATACAGTATTACTTGATTATATACCTGCAGCTAGATAACGAGATAGATATTCTGCCTCTAATTAAGGATTTATGGCAGTCCATGGGCATAGCAGTGAAAAATGTGACTACGGAGATTTTCCCCAAACTTTCACTAAGCTTCTCTTTAGTTAGGACAGAAGCCTTGAGGTTACCTTGTACAGTTTTCAGGATTTCAAATGGGGAAAAATGGCTGTCAATAGCTAGTGATTTTTTACCCCCATTTTGGAAATTCAAAGTAAGTCCCCTGAGCACAGCTTTTACCCGATGGGACCTGGGACCAAGTGCGGCACCCAGCGTAGACACAATGGGGCTGAATAATAACAATAATTATTTATAATTATGTTTTATTTATATAGCGCCAACAATTTATGTAGCGCTTACAATACATACATTCAGTGGGTATGACAAAACCGTAAGGGGACAAGTAGTAACATCCATAATATTTAACAATGTAATAGACAAAGCATCATCCATTCTTTCAAGGGAAACTTGTTGGGTTGGCTCTTCATAATGTAAGAAGTGTTGAAGTGTTTTATGGTTACTCCCAATTGGCTTTGATCAATGAATGTACACTTTCTACCACTTTCATTGAACGCATCCTTATGTTATTATATAATAATTAGGGATAGATCTATACGTATATAGCTGCTAATATGATTTAAAAATGTGGTGGCTTACAAGCAGCTTTGGAATGGCCAAAAGGCAAACAGAGCCAATGCCCCGGTGGGAGGGTGGTTGATGGCACAAGTCACTTACTTTAACCGCCTTTTGCCCGGAAGATACAGTTCTTTGGGGTGCGACTGTGGGCTGGACGCATATGGCTATACGATACATACGAGTGTCAGTTGCTTAACATTGCTTAACTATGCATATCCAGCCAGGAGCCACATATATGTAATTTATTGGCAACTAGCCCTGAATAGGAGGTATTAACCCTAAACATGTATATTCAAGGGAAAATGTAATATTCTACCTGCGGCCCTTAGGTGGCAGTAGTAATACACCTGAAAATATGGCCAATTTCACCAATTTGTAGAAAGCTAAATGTACCGGGCTATACAATCCTACCAGCCAGCCAGAGTGACTTCAGAGCAAATCAAACTAATGCTATTAAAACTGACCTTAGCATGTTTTAACGTGCAAATTTGTACGTTTAAAGAAATATTTTTAATAAAATATTTTGAACTCCCTTATTTTAAATACTAATGTAAACCCACTATTTACCCCTTATGTCTGTAGCCATGTACCTATTGTTGGTACATTGATGATAAGCTATACACTTGGCTAGAATCATGAAAGTTCATTTCATATTTCTAAATAAATTATGGAGTTTAGAATTGATACTGTGCATTGATTTTAATTTGTAATATTTGCTTTTTTACACAGAACAGAAAATCAATTGTATATTTTCACTGCATGCGGGGTCTTGTGCACTGGTCACGTTCCATTAGGATAAAATAAACCATAACCTTGGAAGAAAATCTTATTTTAAGCTGTATGTTGCCCCCTGACAAAGTCATTACATACATGCATTACCCTTCGTCAACTATGGGTAAGAGTTGACTTTATTTTGCAGCAAAATGACATAGCTTTCAATGATGTCCTCTCCCCGGGTGGAGGGTCGGGAGAGTCATCATGGGAAGCACCGCCATTTTGGCAGAAATTCCTGCTGGGTTATTTCCGCACAGATAAGGATGAAGATATGGAGAAGAGAGTAGAGAGAAGAAGAACATCTAGAGAGCGTGAGAGAGCGTAGACGAGCATGTGAGAGAGTGAGAGTGTGTACACACCAGACAAATTTTTCCCCCCAAATTAAAATGCCCCAAATTTTTGGCCAAACCAAATGGACAAGAAACGTAATTTGTTGCCAGGAAACAAATGGGCCAAAAATGGACCAAAATGTTTGTCCGAATCATTTTTGGCCCATTTTCACATGTTGAGAAATTATCACTGTGACTCCAAACTCAGTTCCCACACATATAATATATGATCTGCAAAAGCTAACAAATTAATAGCATAAATTACAAAGGTCATTAAACCTAGACCTTAATTGGTGTTAAGGATGGTATGCCCGACTAAACCCCTGTCATGCGTTATAGACTGCAGCCACTAAAAAGCTACATTGAAATCAATAAAACACCACTTCCGCAGAGTGATTTAATGGGATGTGCAGAGTATATGGATACGATTTTACAAGTAAAATTCAGACCATAGAAATAACTTGGTGAACTAATTCATATGATACCGGCATCAGCGAAGCAAAAACTGTTTGCTTCCCTGATGCCTGGAAAAATACAGCCATTACTGGTCAGGCTGGTCTGGCCAAGTTCTTCAAACAGTACCGGTTCGACATGGATTAGCCTGCTCATGGAAGCAGGAATCAGTGGGGTCATGTAACAAAAGGGATTAGAGTGTGTTAGAATGAGTGTGTTAGAATGAGTGTGCTAGAATGAGTGTGTGTTAATTATGGGCTGGCGAGGCAGGTGCAGAGGGGGCACATGGCTTTACTTCTCTCCTAGCCCAGACAATGTCAGCCCTTCCCTATACAATAGATCGACAAAAATCAAGAGCAGCATTATCTTCGCTGTGAGGGTTTTCTACCAAAGGGTAAAGCAGGTGCTAATCTGTTTAGGTGACTTGGAACCTGGACACCACTGTATATATCACAATATAATTAATTAGCTTGGCTGGTGTTTAATGTCCCGTGATTTATCTAACGATTAATTGATGTCCATATGATATAACGTAATGATGTTAAAAGGAGAAAATGATGGGGGATAAATGGGGAGGTGAGAATAAAGAATTAAGAAAATGAAATCATTAAATATTCTCATTGATTTGGCTTCGATATTAGTATGAAATGACAAATGTTGCTGCTGTTTTTTACGAGGCCCCTGGGAATCAGCACAGCTAAATGGACAGGGAGCATGTGTGTGGGTGAGTGAGTGCATGCTCGGGGCATGTGTGTTTTAGATTGGGGTATGTAAATGTAGGGGTGGGAGTCCCTAGGGTATAAAAGGTGCCCTTTGGGTGATCCCGGTCACTGTCACTTTTATCAGAGACCGCTAACGGTTTACCTGTCTCCGTGTCTTTACTTGGTGGGTTAGGCGGTAGTTGGTTGGCGGTGCACGGTACACACTACCTACATACATGTCTACTACATTAATAGTAAACAAAAACATTTCTATGCACCATGCAATTATGTTGGAATATTTAGTAGGAAACCTGCACACCTTATTAAAACGGGTAAAAAATGTGCTTCTTTGTTCCCTGTCCAAACCCTGACAGTCAATATGTTTGGATAAGATTAAAATGCTTATTTAAACTATAATGTCTTCAGATGTTTTTTTAATGTACAGATAGTGCTGGTAACGTATTGCAGAAGACACGTTTTATTCTGAAGCTCCATCATCATAAAAGTGCTGTTCCACATAGATAAAACATTGAGTTCTCCATCACGTTAAAGGGGCCGTCTACCGCTCGAAGCAGCTTCACCGACGATGAATGCATATTACAGTATTGAGTAAATACTTTAATAGGCTTTTTTTTTTTTACTTGAAAAAAGAAAAACCTTATCTTGTTAAAACACTGCAGCTACTCCCCCCTTGGCTTTGGCTGCTAGAAGGGTTATCATGGGGGGGGGTCCCTCACATGAGCCATTACTGGAGTTGGTAGTAAGGATCCACATAAAGGCATTGCTGAGCAAGAAATCCGTTCCAGCGAATGGATCTCCCATCAACACAAACAGCTTGGAGTGAGATGATTCTGATGGATCCTTCTATGCATTTAGATAACAAAATGGTAAAATACAAGGTCAGACTCATCTGTCATATATATTTAAGATCTGGAGCAAAAAAATTAAAATGAGAATTTGTGACATCATTAAGATGTTTCGAACATTGCTTACGATTGGGTGTTTTATCCCTAATGCGGCATGTAGCTAAAAAGTGTTAAATTTAGCCGACTAGGTGAAATCCACTTGGGGTACCCTTCACTGTGAACCATTGCTTGTTGAGATTCTGTTTCCTTTCTTGTCTTTTTAAATGAGTTCTTTTTAATGGTTCATGCGCTCCCAGAACAGAAATGATATCCACTGAATGATTCTACAATATGTACAAATAAATCTGTTATTAACCTGTCAGGATGATCGCTGTAACATAGAAAGTGAAATGAATGAAGCTTCTCCTCCAGCCTCCAAGCAAGCTTTTTCCACCATTCACAGCTTGATCTGCGGAGGATGTTATTAAAGTATCCAGATTCCTACTGTATCGTTCTAAACTATAACAGCTATTCTATTTATTTGTTTTATATATGTTTGATGCAGAAGTAGGAAAAGTGTTCTGTGGCAAGGCTTGTGGAAGTTATTGTTGTTTATGGGGCATTCAGTAAAATGTCCTTCAAGAACGTGGCTGCCATTGGGGTCGCCAACAAAACAAATGAAACCTTTGGATTTTAATTTGTCACTTTTTACTCAATATGACATTTCTCTCCTTAATCACTTGAAATCTGGCCTAGATTATTTTATGGGAGCTCCGGGCAGCCAATCCTAAAATGTTTCCAAGTATTATTTTAGGCCATGAGAATTTCACAAAGGCACAGGCTACAGAGATATAAATTGTAAAACTGTGAGTTCCCATTAACAAAAATAAAAAGTACTGTTGAGTTTAAATCAATAGTACTTTGAAATTCAAAGCAACTGCAAGCGTTTCTGGATAAGTAAAAAAAATGAAAGGTATATAGATTGTTTTCTCTTTGTTCATGGGAATGATAAACCAATACAATTTTAAATGTTAGAAAATGTATTGCTATAATAAAGTTCATTTCAGCAACTTGCTTCTCTGAACTGGGGAGCAGTTTTAACCATCAAAGATCTATTCAATGGAAGCTGCAGAAGTCCATGTCCTGAGCAGGACCAAAATAGGTGGGATTTCCCTAACTAAATACCAATAAACGTAGGAACTACAACAGGTTTGGTGGGCTGTGTGGTTAGAGGACCATCCATCTACCTTACCTATCCAGCCACCTCATGGTTGAGTGGTCATGGCAGATTCTCTCACCCTTCTAACATGCCCGTGAATCCTACTGCCTGCAAAAGTAGGACAGTAGGGCAGCTCAGGATGGCAGTTACTGGAAATCAGGACTTTCTCCTTCAAACAAGACACTTGGGAGGTATGCTTAGATTATAGTTATATATAACTTGATGAGGAATATATCTCACCCCCCAAAACATCTCCCTTTAGATGATTAAGAGCCCCAAGCAGCTATTCGGTTTTCTTATAAAAATAGTATCCCCTAGCCAGCTGTATCCTGCTGCTCAGAGGCACAATATAGAAAGAGCCGAACCTACAAAAATACGTTCTACAGCTCTAGTTTTTTTAGACTTCTATGTTTTACATTTGGTGGTAAAATGCATTGATGGACTATTTCCATGGGAGGAGGTAAATTAAAGACAACAGTCTACCAAATGTGAACTTAGACTAAAAGCAGAGCTTTGAGCAGAAAGACAAAGTTCACCCATCCCTTAAGTCATCTCAGGTTTCCTTCTGCTAACAGGAGGTATCTGTTAATGATATTGAAGGCATTGTAATTAAGTAGCGCAATTAACAAATTGTGAGTACAAACTGGGCTCCCAAAGTCACTCTTCAGGTCATGCCAACTGCGAATGGATCATTATCACAGATGGCTCTGTCAAATTGATTGAGAGTCAAATGATCTTCTGTGGACCTTGTGAAACTTTAATTTTAGCTTTTAGCCCTTGTTTAAACATCTGCACGGGGTACTGTGCGTTAAAACCTGGTTAACCTGGTACTTTCTTGTGAGCTCTATAGGAAGTAAATAAACATCATGCACATGCACAAACAACAGTATATATGTGGATGCCAACACATGGACTGTAGCATACAAAAAAGTCAGTACACTTCCCCCTACACTAAATGATATGCCACTGAATTAGGAGTAATTTTCAAGATACTTATGGCCAATGACAGCAGTAAGATCCTAGTGTTCCTGTTCGTCGTCATGCTGCGCTTCCTTGTGTGGCCATGTTGGTGTGACTTTTGTGTTTGGTACATGGAGGCATCAGGTTTGCCACAGTTCCGCGGACACAAATCCTCATTCCCTGGTAACAGGTGCTCAGTTGTTCTTGCACATGCTGTCTACCTGATGTATGTGATTCAGCTTGACCTCTGTTACTGACGCCCGACTCGTTTTATTGGATTCTGCTTGTTTGCGTGTGACCCTAACCAATGGCCTGCTACTGGATCTGCTGTTGTCTTCCCTAAACTTCTGGACTGTTGACCACTAAAAAGTACTTGCTCCAATGGCTGTACCACATAGGCTCTAATGAGCTACTGCTGTGGCAACGAACCTGCACTAACATCAGTTAGAGGTTTTTCTTCGTTCTTGTGCGATGCACTTTAGTTATAACATGGCAACAGTGTGAAAGTTGAATTGCTTACTACTGACATGTACAGTACCAGCCATAATATGTTTTGTAACATTTGGAATATGTTTTTTCAATATATATTTTCAACATTTGCGCAAATTTTAATAATTTGTGGGTAATGATGTGCCTATTCCTAATGTATTCTTTTGAAGTAGCAGAGCCTTTTCCTCATAGATAGATGAAACATATTGTAGGACTGTGCTTTCTGGTTGCTTTTTTAAGAGGTATTGCATTCACGATCATGCTATAAGTATTATGTATAAATGCCTTAATGTGATTTGACATCTCGAACCACTTATACTTGTAATACAGAATTCTAAGTAAGCCTTTCTTCTAAATGGCACTTCGGTTTACCCAAATAACCTCTTTCTGTTTAACACGACACGGCACCGTTACTCTGGTAACCAGTACAGCGTTACTATGATGATGTTCAAAATATAAATGCTTTTAGCCTGAAATTAAAGCTCTTTTTTGGAGAGTGGAAAGACGTGATCTTCAACAAATCCTCCTATATATTTATTACCAATTACTACCTGAGGTAAAACAGCAAATGGTCATTAATTGAATTGGAAAGCCTACAGTTTTATAATGCCTACAACTCAATACCCCCCCCACCGTTATAAACTTAACATAATAATAATAATAATAATACACACACTTGCCTTGCATGGAGCTTGCCGCCAGAGCTGCTTACATGTGCAAGGTCATATAACGTCCATAATGTTCACATTACGTGACCCAACTGAGTGCCTGCATCCACCCTTAGCCAGCCCACCCAAGCTAAGCTCTCATTGAAAGCCTAGTCTAATGGAAAATATCAAACATTCATATAAAATAAAAATTGGCCACGTTGAAGACTGATACCTCATATGTGACTCCGCTGTCAGTTCCTGCATCCCATGGAATTAAATCCTGGACCACTTTCTGAACCCATCCACATTCCTTGGTGCAGAGGTCCTCAGCTGAAAGTCCAACATTCCAATCAGGACTTGGCCCCAACATGGCCAGGAAGGACATCAGGTGGCGATCCCTGTCCACAGAGAACTCAGCGGATGGAGCGGCTCTCCTGTCCAAAACAAAGGTGACAAATAATGAACGCTAGCCTCAAATGTTGTTACCATCTCCAAAAAGTGGAACATTAAGAAAGGGTCAGTGAATAGGTAATTTAATATTACTAAGAAAGATAGAAGGACATATATGTACATGTATATAAATAATATATACATTATTTTACAAAGGGGTCTTTAAACAAACTACAAAATCAGTCACGTGTTTGAATATAATATCAGTTCGGTACTTTTTGGTTTAGAAATGATTGAAGAAAGGAAAATACATAAATAAAGTAATCTGCATCAAAATTGGCCAACGTAAACGGCTTTGATGACAGGCCGTACAAAGGGTTAATTAAACAGCAGGGAACAAACACTTTAGGCCAGGCAATTAATTCAAACAAGATAGTTTTAACGCAAACACTTTTGTAAACAACTAACAGTTTTGAAAAAAACAAATAAAATAAAAATGTGAAATAATATAAAAATACTAAGGGATAGTAAGAGGAAGAATTTGGAAAATATCCTGGTCTAAAGGAAAAAAAAGCCAAATAAAGTTTACATTTTTTTCAAGAAAAATGGTCACGTAAATGTAATGAATATTTTTTGTCTGCAGTTGAATTATTTTTCTGTGTTTCATGGTAGTGAAGACCACTGCCATATTTATGAAGGGTACGGCCCCCTAGCTTGACTTAGGGCAATGCCCCCAACCTTCCTTAGCCCACTTAGGCTTGTGGAGGTGCTATTTTATGACATCATGTCCTAATGCTATGGCTTAGAAGGTTATATAGCACTAATGAGCAAAACTATAGTGCTCTATCTCCATTTAAATGGGCTGGTTACAAGCGGAATCATCTCCCCAACAAGCCTACTGAGCTTAGGGCTCATCATGATGCCTGATCTCGCACTCCCAGATCTGTCACCCCACACCTAGGCCAGAATATGCTACTGGCGGGGACTACAGCATAAGGCCCCTTACAATTTCACGGGTCCTGATTAGTAATTCAGGCCATTTAGCAGTTAATGCCCCGAGACATTTCCTGTTGGTAACGTATGAGGCTTTCCTCCGTCTTGAAGAGAAAGAAAAAGTAATTCAGCACCTGTTTTGACAAACTATACTTTATATTGTATGCTTTGCAAGCTAGTAATCATTGCTTATTACACCTCATAGCAAATCCATTTCTGCAGTAAATAGTATATCACAAAAAAAAAAAATTCTGTTTGAGGAGTACTCCTGTACCAATTACTGGGGATGTAAATGCTACCTCCTCATCAACTGCAGTAGATCAATAATGTTGTACTCTGCCTGTCTCTGCCGAGAACGTTTGTAGCCAATATAGTCGCTCTTAACCCCTTAATGACAAAGCCAGTACATGTACGGGCTCAAAATGCATTGGTTTCAATGGGTTTAGGGACCACCCATTGTCTTAAAGGGGTTAAAAAAAATTACTTTAAAAAAACATACAAAATATCCTTGGCCGTTGCAATTAAATCAAGCTGTAATCTCCTCGTTGCCTGCTTTTTAACATAATAACCCGGCCGAGAGGTTGTGAGAGGTTTTTAAAATACGTATAAAAAAATAAAGATGCATGGGCAGCAGTCTGAGCTGCTTTTAACCTGGTCACCGCCAGAAAGGTTTCTCTCCTTTCGGGAATTGAAAAGGTTAAACTTTTTTTTTCTAGCCATCGTTTCATTATAAAGTATGGTTTTAACTGCTGGCTACAAAAGCTGTTAAAAGTCGTAAAAAGCACAAGGACTACCCGATTGGAGGCAAAAAGAATTTTTTTAAAAGGTATAAGGTGACAGACGCTATACCCCAGTCAGCAGATCAGAACCATTCTTTGCATCTAGTCTGCCCCTTTTTCCTGAGACTCAGACCTTAATTGCCCGTTAGTCTTAGATTCAGGAGCCATATCATTATCCCATGCGTGTTTTAATTCACTTCACATCACTTCTTCTGTCACTCTTCTTGGGAGTGGTGGCCACAGAATGAAGCTTCACTTAGTTCACTTTAAGTATAAAGGAGCAATGCATATAATAAAGTATATATATATATAATATATATATATATATATATATATATATATAGTAAAATAATCTCCATACTTTCATGATCCAGATGTTCACACTGATGAATCAGCTTTACAGAAAAAAATCTGCTATCACCATATCCCGTGATACATTTAAGTTTTAAAAGATACAATTAATAGAACAATTCAATCTTCTCTGGATATTGCAGTCATGCGCAGGTTTATGTAACATTAAGTAATCAACCCATTTGGTGCTCGTTGGTTAAAGCACCGTGGGTCTGTCCGACAATCCTTGTTACAAGCTTGGAATTCCTTAAAATAACATAAGGGCTTGTTGTTTAGCAGGGTAACTGGATTGTGATAGCTGCCGATCTCTAAAAACCATGGAAACACACCAAAATCTAGGGTGAGCTGACTTTTCCACATGGTATTAGAGCACCACGAAGAGCTATGAAGAGTTGGATAAGCTGCTGTGTACCCAATACCCAAATCATTGGGGGCAGGAGTGGAAGCTGGCTAAAATCCCACCTCTCCTTCCATTTTTAGATCATTAAGGACATCTGGACATATTTGGCGAATCCCACCAAGTCTATACTAGCTCACAGGTCAGCGTTGTGAGCCAGGACATCTTCCTTGGCCATTGCCCAGAAGGTTAACTAAAAACTTAAAGAGATTCTATATCCTGATTTGGTGACATCCATGGTTTTGATTGATGAAGCAATGGAAGCAACATTTTCAAAGTATTACTAAGACAATGTAACACCCCCTGTTTTGCAAGTATATTTCTGTGTATTGCATTGCATGGGTTAATTTTTCCATTTAACACACCAACACTCATCACCCTCAGCCACTCAGAGACTGTATGCTGCATCGCTAGGACCGTGCAACTCCTGAGCTGAGATCAGCTGACCTAGATCCACGAGACTCCATGCTGAGAAGGGGGGGGAGAGAGAGGACAATGCTGCAGGGCTAAGGCCTGAGGTTGTATGAGACCTCCCTGGAGGCATTGATCCTGGCGGGGGCAGACCAGGAGGGAGACTGTAATATCATCAGTGGGGTTTCCCAGGAGCAGCAAGACCCGAGTTTAAGCAGCCAGAGTAGCCGAAGCAAGCGCCCAGAGAGTAAGAGGCTCCCCTTTCAGGAGTGAGTGATCACCATAGTAGTCAGATGGAAACCTCTCCCTCTGTTCTGCAGATAGGGCACCACTTCCATTCAGTACACTAAATACATTTTAACTCCAATAGATACAGTCCGATGGATACAGTCCTATGAATACAGTCCTATGAATACAGTCCTATGGATACAGTCCGATGGATACAGTTCCTATTGATAGCAGTCCGATAAACAGTCCGATAGGATTACAGTCCCCGATGGATACAGTACAGTCCGATGGATACAGTCCTATGGATACAGTCCGATGGATACGAGGATACAGTCCTATGGATACAGTCGATGGATGGATCAGTCCGATGGATACAGTCCGATGGATACAGTCCGATGGATACAGTCCTATGGATACAGTCCGATGGATACAGTCCTATGGGCCCCAACTAAGTGCGCCAACATTCTGCTGCTGCTAGAGTGAACACTGAGGGAGGTGGTGGGCTGTTTTGGGAGTAATTTAGTAACTTCAACCCAAGTGTGTAATTTGTGTAAATAATGTATGGAAACAGAAATGAAAATTCGGGACTGTCACCCTGCAGTGGGACTTGGGAAGCCGGGTAGTCAGATCCAGGGGTAAGATAGTCCTGTATTTGCATCCTTATATTGTTATATTTTGTTGTATTTTGATATATATATTATTATTTACTGGTACTGCTGTGTTTTATATTTATTTATCTGAGTCCTATTGGAAGGCATATCTATACCGGATAGGTGGAGGCACTGCCACATCTCCCCTTCGCCAGTCTCCCCTTAGCGGAGTCTCAGGATTTCACTGTAGGTCACGATGCATCAATGGAGAAGCTTAGCAAAGGTCAGTATGACCCCTGTCAAGACAGATCCGTTTAGTGGTAGGGGTAGAATGAGCATATGTTTTTCATGCGATTGTAAAAAACTTTTTTGAAAGTATTTATCTTTGCTATAATTGTTCTACCATCTGTGAAACGTTCTCTTCCAATAGCAGGAAATAAGGTGGATAACAGCTAAAGTCTGTACCGTCTGTAAAATAGATAAAAGTTATATATATATATATTATATATATATATTATATATATATATATAACACATTTCTGATGCACATATGCAAATCCTGCCAGCATTATTAATAATATATACTAGGATGAAAGGGATATGAGGCATGTGTTGCATTTGGGGGAATTAAGGGAAATACTTCATTGGTTTATTTTGCCATGTTTACAAATTTGCTCCGGATTTAAAAATAAATAAATAAGCAACAAAGAACTGTAACTCCACCGGCAATGGTTTTTATGTATTCAGATATACCAAAGCAATGAAAAGCATGTTTTACTGAAAAAGGCAATTAAAAGTGATGCTGAAATAAGCAAAATTTCCTTGTTCTGGGAAAAAAAGATTAGCACTCTGTTAATGTGATGAAAACATGATAGCAATTACCATCCATATCTGCATTAAGGATGCATAAAATGTTCTGCTCGGAATATTAAAACAAAAACACCGAAAGGTAAAAGGACAATGAGTGAATATGATTATAGTTTCTGCCCAATAACTATAGCTGGAGAGGGAAGACTGGCTTTAAAGAGTTAAAGAATATTCTTGATTCTTACCTTCAAGTCGTCAGTTGCAAAGGTATCCACTCAACAGCACTAAACTAAACCAATCAAATTGAACAGTAACTCTCTCTTTCATTAATTGGAGTCGCATTTTATAGATATTGTCCATTGTCAAATTATTAATGTAAGTGAACAGTCAAGTACGCCAACTTTTAGTTGAGTCTAAAGCGGAGTTGAGCCGGCCATCTTGTCTGTCCTGTCCAGCTTAATTGATTTATGGGTCAAGTAGAAGAACTTCAATTTGTGAGTCAAGTTACCTGCTTAAAGCTCAACTTGACTCCAGGATAACCAGGAGGGCGTTTGGACCTATAGGTCTACAAGCAGAAGCTTCCCTGGGGCTTCATCATCAAATAAGATGGACTTACAATGCTAATCTTCTACTTTCCTGTTAGGAAACTAAATTTATAATTTATAATTGTTGGAAATACAACACATTTTAAATATGAAATAAATTACTCTTCCGATAGATGTCTGTGAGAATGTATGGCTTAATGGACAATTAGCACATTCCCTGGACTCCAGAGACGAGGAGCTATATATTTCTTTTAAAGGAATACAGAATTAGGGGAATGAAATGTTTCAAAAACAGGCAGTGTAAAAGTATATTGAAAATGATATTGATAATACTGTAAATACCTATTATAAATTATCTACATTTTAATCAATTAACTTTTTTATGTCCTTACAAGAAAAAATAATACTTGAAAAAAAATCCCGCAAAAAAATGTCAGGCCCGGTAAATATTTTGAATGATTTATCAAATCTAAACCGTAAAACACTCCATTTTTATGTGCTGTAACTTTTTATATAATTTATGGGTTTGGTCCCGTAATTTAATGAGATGGAATGAAAGCCGTAGCACTTATTAAATTAATTAAAGAGCTGATTTCACGGTGTGAATTATTCTGTGGAATTTTGTATCTTCAGAGGTTCGGCCTTTTTATGAACCTGCTTTTTTTTTTTCCTAGTTGAACCAGGGGGTAAAAATGTTCAGTTTTGAACAACATCAAAAAAAAATCATTTCTGCTATGGAGGCATCTTGACTGTCTCTTACCTGATAAGACCAATAACATTACGCCTGCAACATAGATCAGTTGTCATGGAAATAAGAAACTGTCTACCCTATCGGTTTTCTGAAGCTGAAGAAATGTGCTCTGAAAAAAATGACCCCTCTACATTTATTAAAATAATCCTATTCCATGATAAAGAGTCCTTTATTTACACTGCGGTTCAAACAGCAGTAATCCAATATTTACGGAAAGAAAAGGAGAAACATGACTTGAAAATCATAGCAATAATAAAGGTACAATAACATCTATCCTGAAACAAGGTCACATTTAAACTATTTTTGCATGACTTGTTGATTTTTTATTCGCAGAGTGAATGTAATTCGTTATAAATATGTGTTTTAGACATCTCTGAAGCCAAAAGGCCTAAGCATGTTAGGGGCTATTCATTAAAAGAAAGCAATTATGGTGCAAAGTTCGAAAAGTGGTTATTTTGTTATATCAGCTGGACCATTTTCATGGTTGCTATGGCAAAAATGTCAAACTTTATACCAGAATCATTTTTTTTTACATAACCCTATACATCATTATAATACGCAGAGATTTCTGAAATGTGGTGTGGATCCTCAGGGGAGGGCTAGAGTCAGTTGATCTGACCAAAGTAGTCAATTAACACAGCAGATTGGAACATATGTAGCATACAACACACACAGTGTCTTGTCCACACAGTGTCTTGTCTTGTTTCCCAAAATAGGAATACAGAAAGGATCCAGGCAAGGTGTAATTACTACACCCTACAATTCTTGTTATTTTACATAATCTTGTGTCAAACTACAATCAGAAAATCTTGTGTTGCAGAACAGCCTGGGGGCTCCTTCAACAGCCAACATAATATGGCAGCGCAGACCTCCCAGCTAACCCTTTGTCCTAGAGGTCTACACACCATCTGGATGCGATGTCATACCCGGAGCTCCACGCAATAGGCGCCAAACAGATCATGTAGAAGGAAGTGTTAGTGGAGCTGTCTGTGCTGGCAGCTGTCCGGTGGGAGGCTTTGGCCCATAGAGGGGTAGTTTGCCCCATTGTCCATTAGGTATGGAGATGGCCCTGTTCATAATACATGGTTAATGCAACTGTATGATTTTTCAGAGGTTACTTTTAAATGTTCTAATCTTACCGTGTTGAACAATTTTGCCAATATCATCTTGTTTTCCTATTACAAACTATCTAAAAACATATTTCCAGCATCAGAAAGCATATAAATAAGAGGGGAATGGAAACCTATTACATTTCATATGGCAGATAAAGGCACTGTTGAACGCTGCAGCGTTCTACACAGTAACTCAAACACAAATCTTGCATTTGACATGCAATTACATATAATGGTACTGTGCCCTTCGGAGCATTACTGCATGTAAAAACAGAACATTAGACGAGTTAATCTTCTCCAGGGCCTGATATATTGTTAATGTAAGCAGCTACGTGCTGCTCGCACATTCACCACCTAAGATAATTAAATCTGTACCTTTACTTGAATGCTTTAAGTGGTCATTAAATTCTCAAAAGAAATAAACCTTGCGTTTTATTTCCAAGATTGCTGACCTTGCCAGCATTTAAAGGCACTAGGACCTTTGATGAAGCCTACATATGTTGTAGATGGATCTAAAATAATAAAAAGCCATCTCACGATACATAATATCAAATATACATCTCACATTGTAGTTAAATTGACTGTTCCGCCAACCTAGCTAAATTTAATTGCCCATCAACTTGAACTAACCAGGATAACCAGGAAGCACCGAAACCCATTGGCGTATTCTTCTAAGGGCGACTAGGCTTACGGCAGGAGGTCCAGTGGACATGAGGAAGTCAACTGTAACTCCACTGCTCAATGGCCTGGTTAACACTATGAAGGGCTGTACTGAGTAAGCAGCCTCCATACTTTATTCCCACCTGGCACACACGTCTTTAACCCCTTAATGACAAAGGCCGTATATGTACGGGCTCAAAATGCATTGTTTTCAATGGGTTTAGGGACCGCCCATTGTCATTAAGGAGTTAAGAGGGAGAGCTCCTTGATAGGTAAACTTATCTACGGTAAACTTATGTAACTGTAACCTCTTGTCAAAACTTTTGACAAGAGGTTACAGTTAATAAAAAAAATATATTACCAAGTTCTACATTAAATATTATATATATATATATATATTATATTATATACATATCATATATATTTACCCATCAATGTTTCCTTTAATATAACCAATTTTATTCTTTATTCTTATTTTTCTTTTTGATCCATAGAAATCAAGGATTTGCAATATCTTTTTTTCATTAAAAGGTCTAAATAAGATAAATAATCAAAGGCTTAATTAATTGAGCAAAACAGCTATTTACAATATAATTGCCTTTTTGTGATTTAAAGTTTCACCAATTTTTTTCCATGGGTAGAAAGCTCTGTTAATAATAGGCAGTAGACTGTTACAGTGTTACATTGGCATATAAATAAATCGTATGAGCATAAGGTTAACAACTTATATGAACACTTTTGTTAATTATATGGTTTGACAGAATGAGTATATATATATATATATATATCCACATTGAACCAACGTACATTTAATGAGCATTTCCATTCGAACTACCTAGCAATAACTCTTCTAAGTTTAGCGTAATTGGAACTATGCAATTTAGATGGCGCCCTGCTCCCAAAATGTTCCATGGACTACAGCTTAAGTGATGTTAGGCAAAGTTGAGAAATTAGTTTACATGGATAGAAAAAAATGAGACAAGAAAGGGTCAGGGTAACCTTCAGTGAATGATGTGAAATGTTGTAATGATGATCTTTTCAAAGTTTTTTTTTTTTATATTGCCCAAAGGTGCAAAATGGTGCATTTGGGCCGGGGAATGCGAAAGACAAAATAATAGCCCTAAAATGTCAACTGTTTGAAGAAATTGGCACGGGAATCATTATTCTGAATGACTTAAAGGTAACAAGTAGTGTAGCAAATCAATGCAGAACGGTTTTTGACAATAGGTCTATAGGAAATGTCTCCTTGTAGGAGTATATGCACAGCTTGCGTAGACGTACAAATAGACTGTATAGTAACACATAAATCTATAAAATGCTGTCCATATGACCCGTTATCAACAGTAAAGCCTAAGAACATGCAAACCTTATCTTAGATGGTGCATATGGGTACTCTAACCTTTAAATGTCACTCTAGGTAATTATGGTATCCTGTTCTTCAACTCTTCTCAAGCACTTTTGGGACAGAAATATGTTTGGAATACGGAAATTGCTCTCCAATGAAAGACAGATGCATTTCTCTATCTCCAATTCTACATTTTCCATATCAATCATATTGTTGTTATTTTGTGTTGTATTGTACCTGGAAGCTGCCATATTGCTGCCATACCACCTAAAACAGTGCAGAGTCTTGGATATATGTAATGGGCACGAACTAGGATTTTATGACTTATGGTAAATAGAGATTTGCATAAAGTGCATTGTTTACATTTTTAATTAAGGAAAAATAAGTATAAGTCTGAAAAACTTACAATGGTATATTTTCAGTGCTGAGTTATCTAAGATGCAACCATTTTCCTTAAAGGCAAAAACCTGCAATAATATATTAAGTAGAAGAATGGTGCAATGCTAAAGTGCATTCCACTAAAGTGCAGGGTCAACTTAACATGGATCATGCAAATCATGTAAGCGTTTGCGGGATACTGGGCTTTAAGATATAGAATGTGGACGAGTAACAGTCCACTTTAAATACAGCTTGTGTGTTTTCATTGTCCCTTTGACGAAACCAAAGACTGATAAAAGTCCTTACAGCAAGAAAAGCTGGCAGACTAGATTGGTAGAATGGTTCTTATGTGCTGTCTATTTCTATAAGGCAGCAGGGTGAACTTTTGTGAATTTGTCACATTTTAATCAATTTAACAGGCAATAGAATGGAAACATTAGGCATCCATCTGATCTACCTGTCCATGTATTGTCTACCGTAAATACAGCTGGAAGACTATGGATTGAGAACCCGAAGCTCAGTCAATTGGCCGGCAATCAGAGAAGACTTTTCTTTGTACTAATACCTCTGAAGTACATAAGGTATTTGTATCAAGGGTAGAATAAGCACTAGATTACACTTCATTGACATAGTAAAGTTTGTTTCACTTACACATTGAGCGGCTGCCAGGCTGGCCATTGTGCTTTGGCCTTGATGACTGTCAAAACTTCATCGCCCTGCAAAACATAAAAAATACATAATTTTAACCATAATGGGGCTACTAGTGTAATGTACAAATACCATCAGGTAAGTATAGGGTCTTTAGTTGAAGACGATACTTTTGAAGAACATTTCACAACCTTAAAGGTCTCTTCTTCAGTATCTGTCTGAAGAAGAGACATCTGAAGTCCCAAAAGCTTTTGTAACTCTACATCATATTTACGTTGGCCCAATAAGAGGTCGTTTCCTGTGGCCCTTTGACATTGTCTGGAGGATATAACTGTCGCATTTTCTTACTCTGCTCACTTAAGAGAACTGTGGCAGTTTCCCCAAATATTACATCTGACAAGGTGACCTCTGCGGTTCCTGCCCAATCATGTTTATATGTCGTACACGGCAAACTTCAACAAATACAAATACGGCTGGGAAGGTAATGTATGTCTACAAGTTTCCGGTCCTTAGTATGGTGACCACTGTACAATAAAGGAATTTCTCCAGAAAGATTGTTTTTGGTCACTTTCATACTAAATACAAATTGCCTGCATCTGACATCCAGAAACAAGGGCAGAGAAATGTACAATTCCTTTAATTCTGAAATGAAGTGTAGAAAGCTATTGTTACAACATCCCACGCTGTGTGATAATTTAAACCTTGAAGAATCCAACCTTCAGCAGCTCCACAAATGTAAGTAAGTATTTTTAAAAGCTTGGAACAAAACAAGTGATTTGTGTTAAAAGAAAAAAAACAATGACACGGGATCTGTTTATTAACTGACAGGTTTAAAGACCTTTACATTCCCATTTTATTTGTCTATACAAAAGCATGCATTTTTATGTTAATCTACAAAATAAAATGATACCTTGCTATTTCTCTATAAATTGGCATCAGACTGAAATGGGAACTGATTAGTGTTTTAAACACAAGGTATTTACCTCTTTGCTGTACGCTTTGTCCCAATTTCATATAACCTTGTTTAAGCAGGTACACGCCTTGTCAAGCTAATTGCTCCTTCACTTCATACAAGAACACAGCAATTAGAGCCTAATACTGTCTGTCCTCGATAGAGAAATGGAGTGACTTTTATGTTTTCATGCAGTTTTGGAACTGTGCCACCTGACGTTTTGAGCAAAACAAAGCTGAATTTTGTGACTCCTCAATAATAAGGCAAGAATACGTTCTTAGTGTATTTGACTAAGGACATTGTGTTGGTCAAGTGCACACCAACTCAGACCTAAAAGTGTCATCAGCATAAGCGTCCAGGGGTTACTCTACCTAAGCATTTAGCACCTGTAGGACCCATGGATCCAAGAGGTGCCTTGAATTAATAAGACGATGAGGTTAGAATCCTTAAGAACTGATAGGAGCCTTTATTTCATGGATGAGTAGACTGTGGTCAGCACATGGGACATGACTAAATTAATGGTCCATGAGTGAGACGGCAATTTTGGCAAAGTCCATAATTATTGCACAGAAGCTCACTGAAATAGTGTGTCTACCTCAACACACATTTCATGAGAAAAGCTGAAAGCTAAGAGGTGGTGGACTGGAAAAGAAGCAAGGATGAATGTATATAGGACTGTGATTTATCCGTGCACACTTGTCCCTAGCCTCTCTGATGTCCTTCAAAGTAACTGCTCCTCCAACCCTCTCCTATTACACTTCTCTGGAATTTCATATATGTGCAAAACCTTCTTATTCGAATGTATTTTTCCGTTTTTGTCAAATCTGGAATGCCACGTATGAATCAATTAACATGCCTATACAGTTGCCAAGAAGAATCTCATAATTTCGTGTGGGTGTAAGGTGTGAAACATACTAATTTAATGGCATATGACATTGATCCCACTCGGATTTTGCCCTAGTATGTTTTCAGATTTATTTTCATAAACACTTATTTAATAGCGAAAAAAACCCCCACAAATTGTAAATTTTATGTAGATGCACTTAGAAACAACACCGGATAGAAAAAAAATCTTAAAATATAATTGATAAATATTTTGCAAAAATGATTAGACATCAATATTACTATACATTAAAACTATTTTTTGGATATTTTTGATAGGAAGTACAGCTTTACTTATTGTTTGTACATTTCAAGAACGTTCACTGTTGGATTTGGAAAGAAATTAGGACAGAAGTTCATTGAAAAGAAACTGATTTAATCTTCCAGTGTCTGTTACTGCAGCATTTAATGTGAAATATAGCTAGTTTCTTCCTTTTCCCCCACAATTATGTCTAGGCGGATGCATTTAAATGACCCATCCCATGCTGTTTACGCGTAATAATGTAGCCATTTAATGGGAATTATGTAAACTGCAATTCAAACAACAAAATTGCTAAGGATACAATAGTCATGTTTATTATCAATAAAAGACACATTCGCTTTGCATTTTAATTTAAATATTGTATATGCTTGCAAAACAAAGTTAGAAAGAAATTTTACATGCTACATGTTTACAGGCAAATAAAGTAAGAGCATTCTCTAATTCTTCACTTCTATAGCATTGGACTGTATGGCTAGGCTCTATACAAAATATCTAAGGATTAGGTAAAGTATAAAAAAAGGGGAAAGTAATCAACTTTCCAAGCGTGGTAAGTGTGGCGTTAATGTATGGAATGGAGCACCTGGTTAACATGCGCAGTGTTATGAATACCAGGCTGGGCTACAATGTTGATCAGAGATATTATCCACTATGGCATAAGCTCATCCTGTATAGGATCTTCATTATACAACCACTTACATGTGATGATTGAAAATATTAGAAATGAGAACGGGTAAATGGAACAGAAGAAGAGGTAAAAAACAGAAAAATTGGCAATACCAAATTTTTATTCTCCTAATCTGTTTCTTTTTATTCCTATGGGTACAACATGACGAATCACTTCTTTTTTTAACTGCATATGACTTCAATTATCACCCTCCAGCGCTAAAAAATGCAGAAAGAACTGTAAATTAAATATTTAGGGTATCAAACAATACATATGTAGTCTACAAACAAAACACAAAATGGAATGTTTAATAGTCCAATCAAAAACCGGGTGTTTATTTTTTCTGTGCACAGAGAAGTAATTGATCGATTACATTTTCTAATTTAAAACAAATCTATCAGCTTCGGTTCAGTGAACTAATTACACATTTAATCTGCACGCCTTTCTTTTAGCTCTCCATCACGGGATTTCTGGGATAAGGCACAAAAGAAATCCATCCTGTTGCTGAGCCAGCATAGAGTTTCAACATATCAGTTTTGTTCATAATGATGGCTTTTTTTTCAATGTCTTCTCATTAGGAACAAAAGTTTATCGATGATGTTGGTATGGTTAGGTGCCCTCCTCTTAGGTCATACTGCAAATGTATTATTGACCAGGCTGGCCATAATGGCAGTATTGATTTAATGTGGGATTCTAATCCCTTAGTGCAGATCATTAGCGGTTTCATTTGGTTTCTGTGGACTTGAAGTTGGCAGTTTTTGCCTATATTCAATAAGTCGTTTGTTCATTAAGCTTGTTTTCAGCAGGTCAATAATTTAGATTAGCATTCAGAAAGAATGAATTATATCTTTCCCACCAGGTTGAATACATCATATGCATATCATATTTGTTAAGACATTTCATAATGTATTAAAATGTTTTATAGTATTTATAGGCGCTTATTCACCCATTCTGCTGAATTCATAACTTTTGTAATTGAATGGAATATTAAAAAGAATGTTTCTAAAACTGTGGAACGCCCAAACCATACTCAATAACAGATTGTTAGTCAAGTTAAGCCTTATGGTACACAAAGTTCCTGGCTTTGAGGGCCCCACTTGTGAGCTTACAATCTAATTCAAGAAATATTTATCACCAAGCTCTACTTTTTATAGAGTGCCGATAAGAAGGTGATACTTTATCATGGTATCTGGATCCAGATCGCCTTCTTATCTATACTCGTACATGTACACGTATGCCTGAGCATTCAGTATGTTACTTTGGGGTTTTGTGTGTGAGTACATAATGTAATTATGCTATTTGATATATTCTAAAATTTAGGCTTATATGGAGGAAAGTCTTTTACAATTCTCCCATCTTTATCGTATATAATTTATATGTTTATTTTATACATATCTGAAAATATGCCATTTTACATCAAGGTCAGCTGACTACGCTTTTGGGTGGAATCTTAGTCTTCTACGGGGTGCTGTTTAGCTGCCAGCTTCCTGTATTATTCTACCAACTTCCTGTTTCGGTCTGCCTACTTCCAGTCTCATTCTACCCACTTCCTGTCTTATTTTATATCCACCAATAGTATGTGGGGAAATATATCTTGACCCACTTCCCTGGCCACCCACCTCCTTTCTACCATATGAAGAGGGGGACGTAGACCCCGAGCCAGCCCGCCAAATTGTAATTGCCAGGTATAACTTGCTGTGTTGCTAATCTGTAACACTACATATTTTATATATATTTTTTAAAATTCTGTTTTAAGTTTAATTTGTTTTTTTAAAGTTACTGTTATTCAGATGTAAGATAAGTCAGAATTTAACAATAGCTCATGAGCAGTAATTGCTTCTGCTCTCAAAATTAAAAGAGCTTCTTCCTAATCAGCACCTTCGATATTTCAAAGTACATTCTGCTTTATCTTTTCCACTTTCCTGTCATTCATTTTTTTACTTGAAAAACTATTAAAAACAAACTAAGGAGTTCATTTATCAAAGGCTCTTGGCTTGTGCAAAATACTGCACTAGATTTATTAAAGGATAAAAAATCAATCATTTTCCATTTTTTTTTTAAGTAAAGGCAATTTCTTCTCTTTTTATCTAACCTAGATAAGTAACCATATGGTTTCTACTTTCCATTTTGTTTCTGAATAGAATGTCAGAGTAGGAGCTTTGTAAATTCCCTTTTCTTTTATATTATACAAATTTAGATGTATAAAGTACCAACGTAGTCCTCTTTTGTGAAGCACAAATGGGTTTCATACAAATGAGGCATAAACGGGGAATATCAGCGGCAAGAGGCACCGAGCCAAGATAATCAGGATTTAAGGTTTTCAATTTCCAGGAGAAAGAACCGTTTTTATGTGACCCATATACATAGGGTTTAAAGGCACAGTAAAGACCTATGACTTCAACATTCCTATCACAGGGTTCCTATCTTTTAAACACCACTGTCACTGAATTTATTTAACTGTGTCGTTGAAAATAATTCCATTTCCATTCATTGCTGGTATAAGTTGGCGAGCCCTGGTCTTGTAGGTCACCAATATTTTTCATTTTTATTAGTTGTACACGCCTGCCTCCTGTCTCCGGTTCAGACGTCTGCAAAGAATCTCTATGCTGTTCCCGAAAGAGAAAAATTATTAAAAGTCGCTTGGTAAGGGGGGGCGTGGCTGACTGGCGAACAAGATGGACGCTTAAGTCCTGAGCTCCCGCACATCACGCTCGTAAATAGGCTTCAGTTTTCCGCTATACCCGCCGAGATGGGCAAACACTCGAAGCTCAATACCCCGAAGCCATCGGGGTCCAAGGATAGGACCGCTCTTACCTCCGTACGCTCCTTCTTCACTGCGCCGTCCGACCAGGACTCCCGCGATTCCTCGCAAAGGCCGCCATCTTCACCCGCGAGCCCGGCAAGTGAACCAGCCGGGGAGGATTGCGATATCTCCCAGACGCCTCACACTCATCAGGCGGACCGCCTTTGGCAAGATAAGCTCGACTCTCTACCCTCTAAGGATGATATCGCGGCGATTATCGACAGGGCTACGCAGGGCATCCACGTGAGTCTTTCTGCTATACAAGCAGACATACGACATATTGGCGACCGCGTGGCCTCTCTGGAAGACGCGCAGCCAAAGATTTGTAAAACCGTTGACGCTCTGACTTCCCAGCTACGGGGCCAGGCAGATGCCCTAGTGCAACTCACCAGGAAACTGGAAGACCTCGATAACCGAGGCCGGCGAAATAACCTCAGGGTCCGTGGCATACCTGAATCGGTTACTCATGAGGAGCTTGCTCCGACGCTACAATTCATCTTTAATCAGATTCTCCACAGGCCGACTGACACACTCATCCATCTTGACAGGGCTCATAGAGCACTCCGTCAGAAGCCTACGGGATCCGCACCCCCACGAGATGTGGTTTGTTGCCTCCAAAGCTATCCCCTGAAGGAAGAGATCATGCGCCATTACAGGAGTAATGCCTCCTGCTTTTGGGATTCACACCCTATCACCATTTTCCAGGACCTTTCACCACTCACACTGCAGGCCCGGAGGCTGCTCCGTCCCGTCACACAGGCCCTGCGAGAGGCTAATATCCCCTACCAGTGGGGTTTTCCGTTTGCCCTTCTGGTCCGCCGTGGCAACGCTACCCATATCATCCGGCATGCCTGCGATGTCCGTCAGTTCACAGAGGATCTTGGTCTACCGGCGTGTGAGGTTACTGACTGGGAGCCGTCATTTTCTGCACCGGAGGCTCTGCTAGACCCGTCACAAGATTGGTCCCCCAGGCCGCAAAGGCGTAAGAAGCACAAACAACACGACACCCATTGATTGCGGTACTCTGCCACCTTTTTGCTCCTCAGGACCTTCGTCGTCGTTGTATCGGCTGTGTTCTGACTGTTATTGGGACCCACGGACGCTATGCTGTACGGTCTCATCCAATTGCTGACTCGTCGTCTAAACAGGGTATTTTTTCTTTTCCTTTGCTCGTCGGCTTTTGTTTTTTGTCGTTTCACCGTCCTTTTTACACTTTCACTTACCTGTACACGGCTGTCTCGCTTCTATTGCCGCATGATAGCTATTTATACCACGTTTACCGCCCGTTATTGCGGTCCCTAGTGGGGTATGCCTGCACACATATCTTTGTTTTCTCGGCATGTTGTGTTCCTGTTCCGGGGGGTCTGTCTCCCTAGGGCTAGATGGAGCGGGATACCTCTCCTTTATCTCCCCTTACCAACCTTTCGCGCACTCGCCTTTGGCGACTTCTCCTAGCGGGCAGTCCTGCCCACCCCCCGAGAGTCTACTGGCCTGGCCCTTTGCTGGGTTCAGGCACTGGATTTCGACCTTTCCCAAGGTCGTCAGGCTCAATACCCGATGCTACGGCATCTACTATCGTTGCATACGTTTGATGTTATGTTTTGTTTTTTGTGGTTGATTTTTTTTAACTTCTTTTATTATTTCTTACTTTTCTTTTTGGCTCCAAGGTTAATACTGTCCCAGCGGGGTTCCCCCAGACGTCCTCCTTATGGTACCTGACATACTCAAATTTACCTCTCTCAATGTCAGAGGTTTGAATAAACCCCAACAGAGGTCGAAAGTCTTATACACTCTTCAACTCCAAAAAACCCATGTTGCTCTCCTTCAGGAGACTCATTTCAAAGCTAACAGGGAGTTTCGTCTGACCAATAGATATTACTAACATGCTTTTTTGGCAAGTGCCCCTGACTCGAAAACTAAAGGGGTTGCTATTCTTATCCACAAATCCGTCCCTTTCCAGCTCCTGGACGTCTGGCGGGACCCTGAGGGTAGGGCTATATTCCTGAAATGTTACATTGGTACCCAAAAGGTCACGATTGGTAATGTTTACGCTCCTAATCGCAATCAGTCTTCTTTCCTTTGTGGCATGTTGAATCGGTTTGGTTCTTTTCAGGAAGGTATGAATGTCTTTGGGGGGGACTTAAATATGATTTTGGATCCGCATAGAGACTCATCCGCACACACCTCCTCCATTCCTTACTCCAATATTAAGAAAGTTAAAAGGGCTTTGCACCTTCACCAGTTGATTGATACATGGCGGTCCCAGCATCCGACGGCTAGGGACTATACCTATTATTCGCACATCCATGACCGCTACACGAGGATTGACAGCCTTTTCCTCTCCCACCACCACCTTCTGCATCTACACGACTCTGACATTGGCCTAC
Source organism: Spea multiplicata (assembly GCA_009364415.1). NCBI lineage: Eukaryota > Metazoa > Chordata > Amphibia > Anura > Pelobatidae > Spea > Spea multiplicata. The sequence continues at coordinate 56,340 of VKOC01020462.1, forward strand.
AAACCCTCAGTGATCACGCCCCGACGCACTTCACACTACGCCTCCGGGTACATGCACCCAAACATTGGTGCTGGAGATTGAATGATAATTTAATTGATAATCCCCACCATGTTGCGGATCTTACAACGCATCTCCGCAATTATTTCCAGGAGAATGTAACAGATGAGCTTCCCTTCCCTGTGGTATGGGAGGCCCATAAACCGGTAATACGTGGTCACCTGATTAAACTTGGTGCCACTCTCAAGCGGTTAAAATTGGCCTCTATCCTCGACATCACACGCAAGATCCACCGACTAGAACACTCACACAAACTCACACTGGCCCCTGAGATTCTGACCCAATTGCACGCTCTGCGGGAACAACTGGCCTCCCTTCTCGATAGCACTACAAAACGCCATTTTCTTTTGACTAGGAAATTGTTTTACGAATGGGGGAACAAATCCGGTAAATTACTGGCCAGAGCTTTGCGTGCCCAAAGGGCCTCCTCTTATATCCCCAAAATTAGATCCCCAGACGGATCTCTTCACTATGAATCTCATGACATTGCCAAATGTTTTCACTCCTATTACAAGGCCCTTTATGATTTAACTCCCCCGGATGCCAGTTCCCCTGCTCACTTACGTCGCATTGAGGCCTATTTGGGGAAGTTTTTACCACAGCGCTTGGACGGGGACGCGTTAGCTTTTTTAAATGCTCCTGTTACTGGAGATGAGATTCAGACAGCGTTAAAATCCACCCCCCGTGGCAAATGCCCTGGCCCAGATGGCTTCACCACTGGGTACTACCGAAAATTTTTTCCTGTTCTGGGCCCGCAGTTAGTCACTCTCTTCAATACTTTGGCCGCTGGAGCGCAGCTTGACCCCCAGTCCAATGTCGCCCACATTTCGGTCATCCTCAAACCGGACAAGGACCCGGAATTGTGTACTAATTACCGCCCCATATCCTTGATTAATACGGACGTAAAACTTTTGGCTAAGGTGATGGCTCTTCGTTTGCAACGATACATCCCCTCCCTTATTCATAGGGATCAGGTCGGTTTTGTGCCGGGAAGGGAGGCCAGAGACAACTCGATCCGCACACTTAATCTCATCGCGTATGCACGCGCCCACAACGTCCCATATGCCTTGGTCTCTATGGACGCCGAAAAGGCGTTTGATAGGGTTTCCTGGGTATTCCTGTTTAGGGTCTTACAGAAATTGGGCATCCAGGGTCCTTTCCTCAACCTACTCACCGCTTTATACGCTAACCCCTCGGCTTACATAAAAATTAATGGCATCCTTTCGGAGCACTTTATCCTGCGGAATGGCACCCGACAGGGGTGTCCTCTCTCCCCATTGTTGTTTATTTTGGCGATGGAGCCCCTGGCTCAGGCGCTACGGGATAACGATTTGATCACTGGGTTAACCATTGATTCCACCACTCACAAAATTGCCATCTATGCTGATGACATGCTGTGTATGATCACCAATCCCTCTGTTTCTTTACCCCGCATCATTTCGGAATTAAAATGTTTTAATGCTCTTTCTAATTACCAAATTAATTTACAGAAATCAGAAATACTTGGTGTCAACATCCCTGACGACTTGCGTTCGTACCTGTCCCGTTCTTTTCCTTTTAAGTGGAAGGACGTGGCCTTTAAATACTTGGGTTTATGGATCCCGTCCGATCTTTCCCAGGTTGTCCCACTAAATTTCTCCACATTATTGGCTACCGTGACCCAGGATCTACGCAGGTGGTCTGTACCTCATATTTCCTGGTTTGGCCGTATATCGGTAATTAAAATGAACATCCTACCAAGATTTCTGTATCTCTTTCAATGTTTGCCAGTATTTTTGCCCAGGAGCTTTTTTCGCGCCTGCCATAGGGTATTTACGCGTTTTGTTTGGGGGGAGGGGACTCCTCGTCTCTCCTTTAGTCACCTGTCTCGGCCCAAAATGCGCGGGGGTATGGCCCTGCCGAATCTGGAGTGGTACTGGTTGGCGTCCCACTTGCGTAGAGTGGTGGAGTGGTCGATAGGGGTCCCCAAGCTCTGGACCCAACTGGAGAACTCCTTTTTTGCCGCCGATATCTCGGCAGCCCCTTGGTTGGCTCACGGCTCTGGGGGATGCACGCTCCCTTCTCACCCCACTATCTCGGCCACCCTGAAGGCCTTTCGTAGAGTGGCGAGGGGCACTGCCCTCACCTCTGTTCCGAGCCCGCTTCTCCCACTGACACACAATCCTGCTTTGCCTATTCATATCCCTCAGGACGTGCTTCGGCCACTTACCTCCACGCGGACAGGGACTTTGCGGCTTTGCCACGTCTTGCAGTCGGGCGCGTTCCGTTCCCTTGCTGACCTCTTACACCCTTGCACACTGTCCTTCCAGTTGTCCTTAGCATACCATGGGATCAAGCACTATATTTCTTCACTTTTGCCTGACCTCCAGCTCACTAGGCCCTTAACGGGCTTTGAGCAACTTTGCCTGTTGGGTTCTGAACCCGCTCATTTGCTGTCTCGGCTATATTCTCTGCTACAGGAGGCCTATGGGCGCTCTAAGCCTTTCTACTTCAGTCTGTGGGAACGGGACCTACAACTCTCCTTGTCTGATGCAGATTGGGACAAAGTACTGCAGCTCACTCACAAAGGTGCCATTGCCAGTCTGATACAGGAGTGTAACTACAAGCTCCTGTCCCGCTGGTACAAAGTACCGGCTGAATTGCATCGTTTTCTCCCCCAGATTTCCCCCCTGTGTTGGAGATGCGGGGTCGAGGTAGGCACCTATCGACACATATGGTGGGACTGCACTGATATCCAACCCTTCTGGCAGGCTGTTGTAAAGGTCATCCAGGATATTATAGATCCCGACTGTGTGACCTCTCCCCAGGGTCTCCTCTTACACCACACACATTCCTCCTTTCCCTCCTATAAAAAATCATTGACCATACACCTGATACAAGCGGCAAAGGCCATTATCCCCCGATTCTGGAAAACCCGAGGCCCCCCCCCACTATCTGCTTGGGTTGCGAGGGTTAATTTCCTGTCTCACATGGAAGACCTGGTGTCCTCTGCTCAGGGCCGTGAATATGCCAATGGGCTCAAATGGCTCCCGTGGTCGACTTTCGTTTCCTCTCCTCGCGTGGTGGATCTTTATCTTTCGCGCTAATTGTGGCCGTCCCCCCCGATGTGGCTCGTGGCTCGATACTACTTTTGGGACCCTCCCAGTACCCCACTTTCGAGCCCTTGGATCTGTGCTAACCTTAATTTTGTTTTCAGATATGTTCTTCCTTGGAGCATGGTTATGTTTTTTTTTGTTTGTTTTTTTCCACTCACTGTCTATCTTGGAATAATGACATTGTACCATATGTTTTGCTATGATGTTTATTTTGATACTTTACTGCTCGATACATTGCTGTTGGGTCGTACCGTGGCTACAGCTACCGTTGGCTCGGTCACTTTACCTTCGTCAACTGCAGTTTTTGATGTATATTCTGGCGATATGTGACCCGTGCTTATAAGTCCCTTTGAAACTGTGTACTCATATTGCTTTTGACCTGCTCTGTACCGATACGCTTGATATGTTCATTGTCATTTTCTTATTTGATTTGTCAATAAACGATGTTGTTATAAAAGTCGCTTGGTAAGAAACCTTTTTTTTTTTTTTTTTTACAAAGTATTCAGAGGTATAATTAATTGAAATAATTAGGTATAACTCTCTAACTGTTGTTGCTACAGCAAATCCTTCAACATCACCCTATCAATATAAAAATGTAATTTAATTAACAGTATTGTATTGTACTATGATTGTGTTATACTAGTCCTCTTCGTAGCTTCTTCTTAGTATATAACTAAACTGGCCTATTCCAAACAGGAGCAAGATGGTAGACCCTCTGCCACAAACCAGGGGCCATATCTACCTAAGGGCTGGTGCTTTGCTGCTCGATGGAAGCCATCTGATCTCAGCATCTTTGCACTATGGGGGTCTGTATCTTGTTGCATCATAGGGCTCAAAGACGATGGTCCTGGAGAGTCTGCCCTAGTTCCAGCACTACCAAATTACAGCTCTGCATCTATGCGTTAGCCATGCGGTTTCTATACTGTTTCTTACATTTTAATGTTGATAGAACATTCCATATTGCTGTTTCCTGCAAATTTTGAGCAAACCTTCAATTTACAAGAATTTGCTATTATTAAGTAGCAGATAATGGTATTTTTATCTCCACCGCGCCTAGTCTTAGCATGCATGGGATCAGTGGCATCACACACACTTTATGCATGGTATCCATCATAAGTTGCCTACATGAACGGCATTAACCTGTATGAAAAGGCCAGGATGGAAGATGCCTTAGTTACTGGAGCACATGCATGCGTCGGTCTGTCGAGAAACAAGTTTGGCTCGTGTAAGAAAAAAATCGAATTCAAGAGAAACAGTCTGGAGATATTTACTCACTTCAATAACATGCCTTTGAAGTTACAATTACAAAGATTAATTAGAAGTCCTCTGCGCTGTTGGTGAGACTTTTAGAAAATGAATACTTTGCCAAGCAATCAATCTAGATGTATTTTTGGCAAAAAGACAGTGTCCTGACATGCAACATAAACATATTAAAGGGTTTCTAATATTACAGATTTCCCCAGATTGCAAACTAAACAGCGTGTATCTCGCAGAAGAGCCAAAAAAAACTTATACTATAAAATAAACATTACAGTAAGACATGAGGGAAAAAACAAACCTTGAAGCCTGTGAAAATTGCTTAACGTGTCAGACAACTAATTCGTCTGAACATCATTTGCAAAGACAAGTGTGATGCTTGTGGTGGATTTTAATAAGCACAGATTTGTGCGCTCTGCAGCTTTATTATGGAATTCTGGAAAGTCTAGCTAAGAGTTCCATAACCACCCTTTAGAAACAAAAAAACAAAAAAGCCAAAGATAAACCATTGCCAACACAATATATAATTCACACAGAAGATTTGGGGCAAGTTCCAAACTTTTCTTGGGTTTTTGGGTTTTACCGACAATTCTATAAATGCCATAGTGGTGCCTACAGTAACAAGGTAGCATCTACACCAAGATGAGTTCCACTATCTAACTGACTGTCTCCCAGGAGTAGGGATGAGATCAAACTTTTCCAAAAGGGAGTCTTCATCTATGTTGGAAGAACCAACAGCTTAGTTCCTTAGAGGAAATAGGCAAAAAGGTGAAAATTATTATTCAACAGTTTTTAGATAAAAAGGGTGGATGCTTTCAAATTTATGTTCTTCTACATTTGCTATATTCAGCTAAGTCAGGGCCAGGACAAGTTGTCACCACTACTGCCATGTTCTCTTGGCCCACGCCTAGGATCACGAGTACCAGAACTTCCATCTGTCCCATTTTGGCATCAATGTTACCGACACAAGGGGACCCTTGATGCTTTGAATCAGTGATTCATTATATCAGTGATATTAAAACAGCAGACAATCCATCAAAATGTATCAAATGGGTAAACAAAAAGGACAGGGACGCCACAAGGGACATGCTTAGATTCATAGACATCTAGAATGCTATGTGAAGAGCAGATGGGCAAAAAGCTAAATGCCCATCAGGTTGAACAATACAGTGAAACTGTATTAACAACGTAGTCAATTTACAACATGGGAAGCTAGCAGATAAGAATAGGCATTTAATGATGGCCATTGGGCCTCATTATGTCGCAGATGCCTGCGATCCAATGAATAAGAAGCTACATGGGCCTAATCTTCTATGAAAGCATCTGTTATGATAGACAGCATTGAAGCCAAGTCTCTTGCTTGTTTTCCCTCCTCTGGTCATAATTTCACCCTGCTGCATAAATATTTACTTTGCAGTCACAATCGAGGAATCTAATAGAAAGCAGTCTAGTGCAGGATGACTATAGATTGTTATTCTTTTCAGATTTTGTTTCAAGCATATCCGTGGGTTTCTGAGCAGAGGTCTGTGGCGGCATGCATTCCACATCACTGAACTCTGTGTTTTTTGTTCAAATAAAATTAGACATTATTTTATATACAGTGTCTAGCTGGATTTTTTCCACCTTCTAAGTCTTGTCCCAAAGAAGATTTTGTGTATTTTTTCTGGCTATTTCTTTCCTATTTATGTTTAGGTGAATATATAGTGATGCGTATTTTATGCTACATTACATAAGGTAGCCATTGTGACGTCATAAAATATCGTTAGTTGCCTGCATTTTCTGAAACCCTTTACAAGTAAAAGGTGCAAGGAGCTCTATGCCTCTGATCATAGATCTTATATGTCTTATATGTCTTATTATCCAGATGCCAGCTTTTCTCACTCCTGACAAATGTCAGAGGTAGCAGTCAGGCACTGTTCGTAAAAAGCAGAAGTATTTTGTTGGAGGACATACTGAGATTATACTGCTGCTCACATAATATCAACAGAAAGTGTCATGACATCACAGCGCTATCTATATTTTGGGGCATCTATATCTATATATCAAGCGCATCTTATATCAAGTTGCGCTTGATATAAGATGCTGATGTTCCTTCATTGGGAATCAGGATGTTGGTAGTGATGATCAATGGAAAGCTGTACCATCAAAGTCACAGATGGTAGTTGCACCAGACCACCATAGGCCGTAGGCAGGGCAGTAGAAGGCTTTTAGTTACACCGGTGCTAAAGGTCCATGACAAGGCTTGTTGAAGTCATTGGTCCTACTACTGTAATAAAAACAGATCCATCACAAAAATTCACCATCTCTGGGCAATTGTGAGCTCCACGGGTTTTCTCCAGTTCACCTTATTTCATTCTGAAGCACAGTGCATTTGGAAAACCTAGAAACAGATCTTGCAAGATCGGATTCTCGCAGAAAAGCCTACCAGTAAATTTCAATAGAACTTAATTGGGGTCTCAGGTAATTTTGGACCCTGGAGAGATTTTTCCAGCAAGAAATGCTGAATTTGTGCTCAGCAAATTTTTTAGTGAATAGTTGAACGTAAATAATATATCTTGGTATGAATGAACCACCATATGTAACAAAACAATTAAAAGTTAACCTAGTTTTATAGAATACAGTAGCCTGTAGGCAATGTACTCTACACCCCTGACCATGTGCTTTCAGGTCACAAAAGCGTTAAAATGGACATAAAGAGATCAGAAGCAATACATGATTAACCAGTGGAGAAACAAGGCGAGAAATATGCAATTTATATATTATTGTTTATATATAAGAACCTGTAAGATTACTAAATTGGGTTTTAAAGTAATTTTTGGCACCCTGTGGCCATAATGAAAAAAGAAATTAGAATTATTTAAACTATTATAGTAGGGAATTACGTAAAGGTCCTGCAAGGTTTTCTCAATTTGTGTCCATTATGGATAATTTGCATCCATTATGGTTTCCAAACAATGATTCCATACCTATTCTATTATTTAGCCTTAGCAACTAGGATAATTAGCCATTAGACAACATAAATTTATTTGTAATGTGCTTCTGCAATAACTAACCAGCATCCAATACTTTAATTAGTTTATTCGTTCCGAGAGCTTCCCCAGTGCTGACACAAAGAAATGTTATATTGTTTTGCTTTATCAAATTAAATTTCACTCCAGGGTATCCTTTTTAAAGTTTTGAAACTTTTTCTTTAATCGGTTTAAAAAGCAAAATACATCATTTAGATTATTTGATATAGGAAAGGCGAAAGGCTGGGATTTTTTTTTCTTTTGTGAATTTGTTTTAATTTGGAAAAATATATATATATAAAGTTGTGTGAAAAAAATAGAGTAGACTCGATATATAGATATATATATATATATAGGTATCCATGTTTTCAATCACTCAGGATTATTCCTATATAGATGTTAGTCAGGGATTGGATACGTTTCTTGTGGAAATGGTATATAAAAGAGAAGGTGGCTTCACAAGCTTACTAAAGGGAACTTCTTGCCAAGATTTCCTTTTTCATATGAAAATTAACTTCATTTCTTTCTCTGGAGGCCATTTTGTGACTCCAGCAGCCAGCACTGTTGGGAATTCCATCATAGACACATTCACATACCTGGGAACTTCTGGCTACCTGGAGCCTTTCCTTGTGGGACGCGGCCAGGACTGCACACTGACGTCAGCAGTGGGAGACACCCCCATTTTAAGGGAAACTGGGTATGGTATGCACATTCATAGACCATGTGAGTGCAAGGCTGTGCTTTTAACATAGCTTGAAAGTGGGCACGGCCCCACAGACACTTGTCCAAGAGCGGATGGCCATGCTGAACTATGGCCATTCCTGGGAACTTCTGGGCTCCGGCTTGCAGGAGCCTTCCCTTGCAGGACACGGGCAGGCGGTCCTGCTGATGTAGGGGCCGTTCCCGCTGACGTCGGGAGTGTGCCCGCTGACGGCAGCGGGAAACACCCCCATCGAAAGGAAAAATGGGCGGGGAGGGGGGCGTGTCAAGACCCTGCTCCCACGACCCAGAGGGTTCGGGTCTTGACCATGAGAAGTAGTGCTCAAACCCGGAGAGTTCCCAGATATGACCATGGCTTTGCTAAAGATTAAATCTGCCGCATCTAGCACTGATCTCTAAGACAATGATCAACGGAGCTGAACCCAAGCCTTTCCACCACAAGCAACACGGAAGGGCATAAGTGTGCCCACATGTGCGCTGTAGATTGGTACTCCCCCTAGGACTCTATGGAGTGTTAATCTGCTTGTGGTTTCTAATCCACTTTACTCTTGCAGTACAGTTGAGGATGGGAAGGCTGTGGACACTTTTCAGACTATTTCTTAAGAAACAGACATGCCAAAGTGAAATACGGTAGTTTATATAAATGTTTATTTGCTACATAGACAGCACTTTTTTTTTTACATACCGTATTAATAAAATACTTTGAGAGACACTTTAAATTAAATACATGCCTGCAGTTTACAGTAGGATTATATTAAGAAAGCTGCACAAGATCAGCAAATATACTCGAAAAGCCAAATATATGTGCTTTCAAATAAGTCACATTTATTGTCGACTTTTACCTTTAAGTTTCATTTAATGGAACTATATTGCAAAACTTCACAGCCTTAACAGTTGGAAACAGCTACCAGCCGCATTGCTAGCTCTCGAGGCACACCAGCACCATTTGTATTCATTATTTTTAATATGATATGGGAATATCTGAGCGCAGATACAACCCCACAACACAGCTAGGCAGAGTTCTGTTATTTAAAAAGGCATCCATCTTTAACTGAATCACTGATACTCGGTATTTCTTTATACAAAGCGTTTATGCTTTTGCATATATAAAAAAAGAGAATATTAGATTACAAAAACATATTCATATAGAAAATACATGGTCTTCCTTAATCATAATGATACCATCCAGAGATGTTTAGGAACGCCAACGTCGGTTGGTAAAAGCCGGGAGTTAGACTTTCATTAATATGCGGTAGAATACAACAAGTGTAGAAGAAAGCCTGTGCTATATGAAATATTGAGGTGTATATAGTATGGGCGGCTGGTAAGAGTCACTAATAAATTCCTACTAAGACTTCTTATGGATTTAAGCCAAAGACGTGTGAGAATAGCAATGCTCCTGATGCCATAGTTGGTGGGAGAAGGGGATTGCAGTGAGACTTCGATGTCCTACTGAATGTCACAGCATAAGGAAATATATGTAAAGTCCAAGGAGAAGGTCCAGTATGCCGGCAGGTGGTAAATCAAATAAGATTGAGAAGGTAAAAGAAGGAGAACCCAAGAGCAGAGTCCACAAAGAAGCCAAAGGCTGGGGTCGCAGGCAGCACTAACAAGCCAAGGTCCAGAAATCAGGAGCTCACGGTAACAACAAGTGTTACATATTTTGGAATGTTGGTTTATTATATTATACAATACAAGCATCTCTGCACACACTTCACATGCTAGACCACAGACACTGCATCTTTAACGCTATTCCCAATTATTCTTTCCCCAGCACACTGTACTGAAACATCATACCCCGTAGAGTTTATACTGATGATTGTGCTGTTCTACTTTCTAGCTGGTTCTCACGAGCCCTCCTAAATTACATAGCATACACACCACAGCTTGTAAAAGCTGCTCACCAAGGTAGCCAAAATGAGTTTCAATAAATCATAGTCAAAGTCAAACGTGTTACACCGAGAAACAAATTAATCTCAAGTTATTTTGACATCAGGCAATTCCACTTAATGGCTTTTTAAAACTTCAGCGTGTGCATGCCTTTGATCTGTTATTTTTATGAAAACAATATGCTCTTCTAGATATGCTCTGTATTGTACTTTTTATTGTCCTTGACTCAAAAGAATAACAATGTTATGTTAGTTGTAGGTGACCCAGGGACACATTTTCTGCTGTTCCTATACATGACCCAAAGGTGGCGCTATTATGTAAGCAGCAGTTGAAGGTCGCCGCTAGTCCACATTTCCTCCCCAAACCTATGACCACACCTGGAATGTAAGCGGACACATTAATTAGATCTTTGACCAGATCTAGTAACAATAATACAATTTGTTCCCAAAAAAGTAATTGTTCTTTTATAACTTTAGGTGAACGTTAAGTCCCACAGTCATTTACAATTTTCCAGGTAGAGCTTTACCTGACGGTTTATGGCAAATAGCCTCACAGGTAGACAGAAACGTAAATCTGTGAAGTTGCCATGGTAACAAAAATGTACGTTATTGTCTTAACCCTTATAATCCATTAGTATTGAACCGTTTATTTAGAAGGAATGTGAGGGGTTGCAAATAATTACCTAGGTACTGTTCTACATTGATAGAACATTAATCAATTGCTCTGGAGGTTTAATCACAGAAAAATGACTTTTAAGAAGATTTTTTTGCAGTTTCTGTAGCAAAAACCTATCGGTGCTTTCTTTTGTATCACATGGCATATAGGCATTCCCGGCAAAAATATAAACAAAGACCAAATTATGAAATAATGACTAAAACATTACTGAACATCTGTGAAAAGTCTAGGCTTTCAAAGTACCAAGAATGATGCTATTAATGCTGCATTTCATTTTAAAAGTGTTACACACAGCACAACGGGTAGAAGAGCACCTTTAACCTTAACTGCAGTTTGGGTTTAATAATAACTTACTGTATCTCCAGAAAAGATACAATAACACATTAATAACCAAAAAGAACAAAATGCCATGCCACGTTTCCGATTGTCTGTCTTCCCTGCAGCTGTCGGAAACATTCCCCTGCTGTGTTTAATTTTTATTTTTCTAATATTAAAAAAGAAGGAAAAAAAAAATTCCAATCTGACAACTATATTAAAAATATATGAGGCTTTGCTACCGTGTTCTGGCCAAACCACATAAACCTCACTTGTCATGACAAGGCACTCAAGGTTAAAAGAAAAAAACAGAATTACTAAACTTGCATTATATGGCTGGATACCCAAACTACCTGGATCTCTGTAATGTTCTTATTCTATGAAAGGTTTATTTAAGGTATCTGTTTGTAGGTTATTTAAAGAACGGTTTTTCGTGTGCACATTAAATGTTATTATTTGTATTTATTTGCTAATAGAGATGAGATACTCCAAGGTATACTCCGTGATATTTGAGTGATGTTTACCCCGGTCTTTTAGCTCTTCCGCCCCACAGCATTTACCTTTTAGCTGCTCTCCAGTGGCAAGGGCAGCTGACTCCTTTATCATCATTTTATTTTTTCTTCTTCTTTTTTCTTTTATTAGAATGGTCTTTGAAAAATGGTAACCCTTAAGGACATTGGGCGGTCCCAAAACCCATTGAAAACAATGCATTTTGACCCCGTACATGTACGGGCGTTGTCATTAAGGGGTTAAGAATGGCTTAATGGCTTATTTATTTGTCATTACTGATTGATTTACAAATCTGTATCTCGGGATCATTATATTGTACACAATGCTTGGAGGGTCCAATAAATTTCAACTTTCAAAAAAACAAAAACTAGGACTAGCCTTAATTATTCCATAAAGGCTGCAACCTTCCAGTGGCCACCCATGCCACGGCACAGTAGCCTACTGAACAGGAATCAGGGTGAAACTACAGAGATAAGCAGAGGCTAGGGGACTTTTAAAGGGGCAGTGATGTAAAAGGTAATGAGATGACTGTTTCTTCATAAAATATGATATTCTGTAGCTCACTATAATATTAAATCATTCCAAAGAGGTTTTTAAAATGGAACCACACTTTGTATTGCTTCAATGGATCTGCAGGTTGTAAAGGTTCATGTAAATGTCTTTTCTATAACAGCAATGTGTTATATTTGAATCAAAAATGTTGACTTGAGGCTCAGATGGGCTTAAACAAAGTAATTTAATTAAGGCAAAAAAGTAAGATTTTTTTTATTTCTAGAACCCTTTATTTTAACTTCATTAACAATGTCAAGGTCCAACGTTAGTAAATAGCTGAGTATAACAGCATTATTTTTTTTTGTGACTGTATCACTTTAAACCCAAATGAGTGCGTCAAGAACATTACTCATCACGAAAAACTGTCCTTGACCCGACACTGTATGTTAGTACTTTGAATCTCTGCTTTATAACTGAATATTCAGATCATCTTAAAAGCTTCCACTTTCTGCATATACATAGAGTTCATTATCCACAAATAGCACATTTTGAGACAATTTAGATAAGTAACAAGGCAATTATAAAAAACATTTACGCAAATTAACCTTTGCATTTAGAATGCATGTTGATGCAAGTTGTACAAGTTGTAACATCCAGTCTGCTTAACGCAAGGTTTAGGTGCACTCTTCCTTGTTATGTAATGATAACATATTATTTAGGAACGGACTCAACATTTCATCATAAATGAAAGCAGTCAATGTGCCAACAAAGAAAAACAGTCATAGCTAAAGGCAGCTGTGGATTTTAGGCAGGGGGCTGCCTTTAGGTCTGACCCAAGGCAGCACCTGAGTCTCCTCCAGCACTCACTTCCTCGATGCTGAGCGCTGGCATGTGATGTCATACCCCGGCACCTATCGCTTAAGGATGCTTGGATACCATGTGCCTCATAGTGTAATTGGGCCTGTTAGAAAGGAGATGTCTGATACAATTATGAAAAGTCCAAAAATGCATTCATTGAGCTAAATATACGAGCAAACTGGTAACTAATGAAAACTAGTGAACTCAAGGGACATTTCCTTCCTGGATCCTGGGCAAAGGGGACGGGGCCACTCACTCTGAGTGACCGTGCACCATTGAGCTCTAGGTTACCCAGTACAGATACTGGGTAGATTGGATCTCATTTACAAGGATCTTTGACATTCACCGTTAAAACGCATTTGTTCCTGTACATGGTGTAATGCACTGTGAATAGGCAGTATTTTTATGCCAGGACAGACCCGCATTTGACAGGACAGGGCCCAAAGAATGGGAAATTTGGGGATTGTTGGCCAGTATGCCCATGAATTTAGAATGGGTATGAATGACACATTTTCCTTGCTCTTAAAGAGTTAATCATGAACCTTAAGTTCTGTATTCATGTTACCAGAACACAATTCTCATTCACAGAACGCCATGAATCATAGAAACCCTCAGTGAGATCAGAGGGATTTAGGGATTTATTTTGTTCTAGCGCTGGAGCCTTCTTGCTCTACTACACCCATATAATTACCATTCCTTCTTGTGTTATCAGGCTTTCAAAAAAAGTTGCTGTGAATATCCATGATTATTAAGTAAACATGCTGGATAATCAGTAGACAAGCAGATCCTGGAACATGGGAGCAAATTAATAGATTAACCATTGAACTACCCGCCGAGAGCAAAAATTACTTCCAGGGAAGAAATGGACCATGGATGACTTAGAAATGCATTGCTGTAAATTTAAGATGGGAATACATTTTACCAAAAATGGCAAATTAATACAGAACCCTGCTGGGTGGTTCCATAGGTTTTAAAAATGCAGATAGGTTGTGAGTACCAATAAAAGTATATCTGTGGTGTCCTAACCTGAATAACATACGTTAAATATTGTATTGGTGTTTGTTTGGCATCGTATATTTTCTGCACTTTCATTACATTTCCAATTTAAACAGTCTTGCAAATCAGAAAAAAACAGATATAACCCAGACAACCCTCCCAAGTGTCAAGCGTTAAGAGAGGCAGTCCCCTTATGGGACACAAATCTCACAATCCTTCTTTCCTTCCCTGTTATCTTTTGTAGGTGGTCAGAATGTTTGCTGCTTAAGAGGGAATCACAATGGTCCGCAGCTCTAAAAGTTACAGTAATGTATGTAGAAACCAAAATGTTGTATAAAAATAAAAAAAAATTAGAAGATTCCATACTCAGCTATGCATGTGACATGTGAAATATCAACAGATCACAAAGACACATACAACCTAACATAACCTTTTGAAATGCTGGGAGGTATGCCATGAGAGTTGGTTTGAGAGTGTCAGAGGGATATATTGCCCAGGTCGAGAGAGCAATTATAATGAGCCATAAGTTAAATAGTGACAGGTAAACCCATGCCCCAAGAGTTTCTAACCCAACAGGGTTTAAAGATACCAATACTTAGACATGGACAACATTCTAATTCACTGATCAACCGAAAGACCACGAATAAAAGTTAAATAATAGTTATGGAAGCTAACATTGTATCTCTACGGTAATATAATTGTTTTTCTGTTGGTAACAACAAAAAGCACCTACAGCAGGACCTCCAGCATCCCATGGTGAAGGAGATATGTTTCTATTTCTAGAACCAAAGACAAGTAGAAATCATGACCTGTACGTTTATTAACAGGACGATGGAAGCTGTGTGCTGTCGGTTAGATGTCTTAGATAAAAGAGATTGAAAAGAGAGGGATGGAAGAGTTAGAGACGTCACTGTACTACACATATGTTTTTATACCCCATTACAATATCAGATTGGGTAAAACGATTACCTTATATGGGCAATAATTGGATATTCATTTGCCATGTTAGCATTCCAGACCTTCTAAAGGTTCTGTCGTGTTTATTAAAAACACATGTTCCTTGTACTCTTGTTTCACCCGTACCTTATGTAACAGGAAATGCATTTTTTGATAAACCATAACAGTATGAACTATAAATTAATAACATTATGTCATTGCCCATCTATGTATACAGAGTGAATTTTTGGCTCCTGACTTTGTGACATCGTTATGTGGGCTGGTATGCAGATAAATGATTCTCTCTTACAGCGGTTCATTTACATATAAAGTTGATTTGGTAGTCATCATATGCGTTTAGGATTATATGATGTTACAAAGGCTTCAGCCAACCCACTTGCTCCTATTTTCTTATCTTTTTGTCACTGCAGATTTGCGAATCATTTAGGGAAAGGTCCCCAATCACAGGTTCAGCTGCACCCACAGCACGATATCTGAGCATATAGATATTTAATGGATCCTCCATATGTTGTGTGTTGGTACCAGCAACAAAAGTACTAGTCTGTGTAGGATAAGTCAGAAACTTGAAGAGACCGAGAGACTAAAGGAGAAGGGCCAGTAAGAGCATTGATGAATAATGGAAATTGAAAAGAACCTCCAAGGTAATTTCCCTTAACACCCAAGTATATAGTTGCTAAATTCATAAATTCGCTTACTCAATCAATTGGGTACAGGGTTTGCCATTTTTTTACCCCATTGGAGTCACCCTAATTATCAGCTTTTTATAAAGTAAAAACGTATTTTACTGTGATGTCGAATGAATCTGAAAGACCAAACATTCT
>VKOC01020463.1:0-48255 GCA_009364415.1 Spea multiplicata
ACCACCTTAAACTAATACTTTGTTGAAGCACCTTTTGATTTGATTACAGCAATCAGTCTTTTTGGGTAGGAATCTATTAGCATGGCACATCTTGTCGTGGCAGTATTTATCCACTCTTCTTTGCAAAAGCTCTCCAAATCTGTCAGATTGCGAGGACATCTCCGGTGCACAGCTCTCTTCAGATCTGGGCTCTGACTGGGCCATTCCAAAACATTAATCTACTTCTGGTGAGGCCATGCTTTTGTGGATTTGGATGTGTACTTTGGGTCGTTGTCATGCTGAAAGGTGAACTTCCTCTTCATCTTCCTAATGGCTTGAAGGTTTTGTGCCAAAATTGCCTGGTATTTGAAACTGTTCATAATTCCCTCCACCCTGACTAAGGCCCCAGCTGAAGAAAATCAGCCCCAAAGCATGATTCTGCCACCACCATGCTTCACTGTGTTCTTTGGGTGATGCAGTGTTGTTATTGCACCTTTGGGAATTATGGCCAAAAAGTTCAACCTTGGCTTCATCAGACCATAACACATTTCCCACATGCTTTTGGGGGACTTGATGTTTGCTTTTGCAAACTTCAGCTGGGCTTGGATGTTTTTCTTTGTAAGTAAAGGTTTCCGTTCTGCCACCCTACCCCATAAGAAGAATACAGGAGATTGTTGTCACGTGTAGCACACAGCCAGGACTTGCCAGAAATTCCTGCAGTTCCTTTAATGTTGCAGTAGGCCTCTTGTAAGCCTCCCTGACCAGTTTTCTTCTCATCTTTTCATCAATTTTGGAGGGACATCCAGTTCTTGATAAGGTATCTGTTGTGCCATATTTTCTCCACTTGATGATGACTGTCTTCACTGTGCTCCATGGTATATCTAATGCTTTGGAAATTCTTTTATAATTATTAATATTATATTTATTAATATTATATTATATATATGTAAATGTATATGCACCAGTAAGATATAATTTTGACAACATAAAGAGTATCATCTGGTTATGAGATATCCCTAGGAAGACAAGTGGCAAAAAACCCCCCAAAAACTATAATAATAATAAAGTAAGTACCTCATACTACTAGGGATAGGCAAAGGGTCCGTGGCAAGGTTTGTGAAGGTTCATAGAACATCATTAAATTGTTTGCCACAGACCCCAGTGAACACTACTCCCACTAGAAGTTTAATGTAAAAAAAAACTCCTCTGCCCAACCCAAAAGGTTAAAAAAAATAAAACAAAATAAATAGTATGTTAGGGATGAGTGTGTTACTGAACTCAAGGGATATCTGAACATATTTTTATATTGTATATAAAAGTATTAATTATAAATACTAAATGATTGATTTACATATACAAGTAGTCTTAAATGAATAACTTATTTGGTCTTGGAAAAATTATGATCACCACTACTATTGCAGTTTCTAATAAACCTTGTTTTTTGTGGGGTTTTTTACTTGTAAACGCCCTTGCATAAGTTTTAGTATACTAAACTGTAAAGTGTATGATTTTTGATGAAAAGATTCCCTTAAAGCGGGTTAGATTCTGGGGCTAGGGCATCTCTTTTAGGACAGAAGGGTGGTTCTGGTTTTCTCAGTTCCAACATCCACCAAGATGCTGTCCCACTTATACAAAGCTCAATTAACATTAACTGTACTCTCTAGCGAGTTAAGCAAATAAACTATGGCTGAAATATAGTTTTACTCTGTCCTTTAAAGGGTTAACAAGTATAATTGAGAACAAATTAGGAAGGATTTTTTTGCTGCATGCCGATCATTCCCCAAAATATATGTAATGTGACTAAATTTTACATTGCAGAAATATTGATTCTAAAGTATTACAAACAAATGCTGCACTTAGTAATAAAAGTGTCAAGTACAGCAGAGCAAACAGAACAGCATCTTATAATATATATTCAATGTTATTTGTGTAATTTAAGTCCATTCAGTACTTTTTTCCCCTGTTCAATGTCTAATTAGGTATTGCTCGTCTTCAACCAAGACCAACCTTTGACCAGTGTTCTTTTTTTATTGTTGTTACCTCACCTCGGCTACTATTGCAATGTGTAAAGTCCACTTTCATGGATTGTACAAATCACAGTCTCATAACAAATAGAAATCTTCCAGTCCAGTGCTTTGACCTGGTCACTTGGATTCTGCCGGTTTAAACACACAATGAAGGTATATTTTTGCACGCTTGTGATTTGCTTGGCCCTAAATAGAGGGGCCTGCACAGAAGATACCACTCAAAATGGTACCACCAACCAGATCCCACCAGAGGACTCTTCATCAGACTGGGGCCTTGGAACAATACGAGATGGATTTGAAGCAGTCAATGGCGTTTTTGACTCCTTTCTGGAACTTCTTGGTGGAAGAAATGGAGTTTGTCAATACAAATGCCGATATGGTATGTTCGCAGTTATTTGTATCTGCGTTGCTATAGTTTTTGATTAAATATAGAATATTTTTTGTATATATAGAATATGAATCTACACTTGTAGGATCTATAGAGAAGCAAAATGTATTATGATATTTTTGTAATTTATGTATTTATGTCTTCATGACACATCGGAATATGACGGGGCTATATAATACAATAAATAATAATAATAATAATAATAATAATAAGTGTGTGTAAAATGCATGTGTGTAAGTTTGTTGGAAGTTAATTAAATTGTTACATTTTTAGCTCTATCCCAATAGAAATCTATTTGCCTATTTCCTGCAAAAGAGATTGACAATTTTCAACTTTATACAAATTTAATTCGAATTATTTGTTATCTCACTCTGCAAAGTGATTGTTCGCACACAGGAAAAAATATTTCCAAGGCCTCCTTGTAACCCTCTGAGTGCAAAAGAATTGTGCAACACACAGCAAAACATTGCACAATTTTGGCATTTGAACGGATGCCAGGTTCAGCTCTTTGTCATAGACACCAACATGACCATTCAATTGTCATGTGCATTGTTACTCTTTGGTAAACGTTGTCTGTTTGCCTGACTGCATGGGATGGGCTATGTATAGAGTTTATGTACAGAGCTGTGAGATAGTTGGGAAAAGAGATCTTCTTTATGTGGGCAAGCTTAGAAAATAATATCAATGTTTAAAATGTGCGTGACAATGGCTGATATTAAAAAAAGATTCAAGAAGTTTAAGATCCCTGCGGTAAGTTCAGCTAAGTAGGCAGCCTCTCTAAGATAAGAATTTTAAGCTTCATAGTGTAAATGTTTTGTTGCTAATATAAGGTTTTATATCGTTTTAAAATCATTGATTGGTACGTGTGCAAGACATACTTACAAATAAGGTTATCTCATTGAAAGTCTTAACAGACCCCATATGAATAACACGTTGTTGACTGCTTGATAAACACACACTTGGATTAAAGGAAAGCAATTATTTCCATTGAGAATTCTATAGTAACCTCTGAGATGATATAATTTTATCTGACTATTGAGTACGAAATCATAATATGGGCCTGAAAAAAATACGATACCTATTTGACTAAAGCTCCATTTTAAGCAGTAAATTACCCTGGCCAAATACCGATGACTGGTACAATGTCAGTATAGACACTAACTTGTATTAAAATAAACACACACAGATGCATGGTTATAAGAGGTCATAGTGTATTGATTATCGTGGCCAAACATATATGAATCAACTTATAAAACATGTTAGCTAAACTTGCTAACTGATGTGATCTTGATAACTGGGGTTTCTGGGGCTACTGACATAGTCCTAGCCACCAGTGTAACATCCTCTGCATGGTGGACTCACCAGGGATCCAGTGCTAATGTAACTAGAAATTCCTCAGACAGCTAAGTTCTGGTGCCAGTGCTCAGTGTGGCCTGTTATAAGCCTCTAAGACTTGCCTCAATTCTTAATTCCAGGATTTTTCCTTTTTTGTGGATACACTGTTCAAAGAGTTCTGTTGTCTCCAATGCGTTTCGCACTAACACTGTTTTAATTATGTGTAAGCTCACTGGAAATTTTGTTATTTCCTAAATTCAGGTAAAGCTCCACTGCCCAGACCTGACTACAAGCCACCCGAACCCAACGGCTGCAGCTCTTATTTTCTTGGTCTCAAGGTACCAGAGAGTGTATGTACAGCTAACATCTATTGTATATGCTCGGAAGCTTTAGTCATTAACCCTAATGAGCCTACTTTTGGGGATCACTTTAGATCGCTATACTTCAAATTCATAATTAAACTGGTTAAGAAGATAGCAAACTTGAAACTGTTTAATAAAACCAACACCATACTATAGGCTAAAGAATACATATTGCAAGGGAAAAAAAAGAAAATAAATGCATTGCTGACTTAAATTACACATTATATTAAAAATAACAACTCAAAAATAATCCAAAAAATCAGTGGTGTGAGGGGAAAAATTCTTAAAATACAAATTTTCATGCGTTACCAGGCTTTCCACTACTATATTTTATTACCCTACAATGTACTTGGTTGGGGTGCACTAGGTCTGCAATTTAGGTATATTCACTAAAGCATGGGAGTGGGCAGGAGAGTTGTGTTTTCAACTTCCTCACTTTATTTGTTCATTATGAATGGTTATCATTGGTTATCATCAGAATTTCTATTTTGCAACTCCTACCTTGGCATCAGGCAGCACTGTTCTATATTGTTTCTGTAATATCCGGAAACATCTAACAGGATATTTTGTTGAACTTGGTTATAGATAAATGGGAGATGTTTGTGTTTAGCCTAATTCATTTATTGTTTAAAACTACATTTATGTTGTGTTTTTTATTTCAAGTGTATAATTGTATTAGAGGTGTTGGGTTGTAAGCCTATTTAACCCACCTCTGAGTCACTACGAGATAATCCCTATGAGATAAGATGGTGGTGGTTGTGGAGTCAGTCCCAATCATGGTCCCCTTTGATGGAATTATACACATTCTACAAGAAATGTATAGGAAATGCTAAACTATGAAGCAACAGCACATCATGTTTGAGGGAGCCACCTACTATATAAGATTGTCCCTAAATAAGACACAGCATATTATCAGGGGCAAGTAATTGTCTTTAAGAGCTCATTACTGTCCATAGCTTTTCTAACTGAACTGCTCTGCCTGCAGGTAATGACTTTATAACTTTATAGGACTGCATAGAGAGGTTAGCCCTACAAACCCCCAAATGTTTGATGCTCATATGTTAGTGGAATAAACATTCCTTGATTAATGTTTAACGATCAGATCTCAAAGAGTACCCAAATAAAGGGGAAAAGTATTGTACAAAATGACAAAATTATTGTTATTACTATTGATAGAATAATTAGTGAAGATCTAGGTGAAACCTAAAATTATATGTCAGGCCCCCATGCATTGCTATGCTAGATCTGGAAAATGTTTGCCTTAGGTAACACGATATAATAATGTATTATTGAGTACATTATATTAACTAGTGTCTATGGCCCATTTATAGCTATCACTAGTTAATTTAGAGAGTTATGTGTTCCAGTGTTCCATACAGAAAGACAGGAATAAAAATATTACTCATTGTCATATTAATGTATCCAGCAGACTACTTTGACATAAGAATTGATCTTGTGAGTAGAGACAGTGCCAGCTGGACACCATATCTGTTTATTTGCTATTGATTTCCTGCGGGAAACATGCCATTTTTAGAATCGGGATTTGTGATTTTAGCATTCTAGACTCATAAACAAGAGCCATAGGGGTTTGAAGGTAGTGCTTTTTACTGTGAAATAAAGATCTATTACATTTAATTGTGTGAGTGGTTAAAGACAGGAGATGGCCCGGGATGAACTAGGTGCCTACCTCCGAGAATCATAGCAGCGAAAGTCATTATACTAGCCCATCTGCACCTAGAGGGTCAATGGCTTTCAAACAATCATTGATGCAGTAGGCATATGAGACTGTTCAGATGGAGTTTGACCCAACAGGCTACTTTGCCTTGACTAAGGTATGATCCTTGATTTGCTGCAGTAATTCTGTATTTATTTCAAAGGCATAATATATGACACTGGTGCCCCACTTGGAATTGTGGTTATGCAACTTCTTTTTTGCTCCTGTCCTCCACCTTAATCCCTCTTCCATTTCCTTCCCTTTTCCAATATCTGGCCCATGCTCTCTGGACATGGATGGTTCAGGTCTATTATAATTGTGTTTGTTACTGGTTAACTTAAACCCGAACTATTGTCTATTTTTTTTGCAGCTAGATATGGGTATCCCAGCAATGACTAAATGCTGTAACCAGCTGGATATCTGCTATGACACCTGTGGGGCCAACAAATACAGGTGTGATGCCAAATTCCGCTGGTGCCTCCACTCCATATGCTCAGACCTTAAAAAGAGCCTTGGATTTGTCTCCAAAGTGGAAGGTTAGTTACACTGATTGATTGTTACTATGGTTATTACTAAGTACCAACTCCACACTCCTTCATACAGACATTGTATTGCACCCAATCCCAAAATGAGAACATCATAATATGAGAATGGCTGTTGTAAACTAAAAGTACCACAAAATATAAATCTCAAACTGCTTTAGACCATTTAGATGTTTATGACCATTAATTGATTGGTTGTCTTTGACAAAAAACATGTTATGTGGTGTCCATCAGATTAATAACCTAGAATAATACTATAGAAAAGATCCCTTTTTCCACTAGCTCTTCTAGATTTAGGTAGACCTTTGTAAACATGTCATTATTGTATATAGCGCTGATGAGTCCAAAGAAATGTATCTACAACAATATACAAAAGGCACATGTAATTTCTGAACATTGCTTTCAGATTCCTATCAGACCTAAAGGCTTATAGATATCATGATAAATTCCCTGGTGGCTTTTGGACATAAGTGTATCTGTCAGAAACATTGAGTAACAAGTAAAAGAAATGGCATCTCAGCTCAAGTTCAGTAGTTGTATGTTTGATATTTGTTTAACTTTGCCTTTCAAATAAAAACAATGCTGTTTAAGAGAACTAGAGCCGAGACTTGGACAGGTAAACAGTAGAAGACAAAAGGCATAATTTCAGAATAGGAGCAGGGGAACATAGGACCATTTTATCCTGGCAACTGGTGGCCAGTATACAGTGCAATGCATGAGGTTTGGAGAGGGCGTTTTATGTGTGAGTGTTGGATATTTGGTATAGAACCAACCTGATGGCATATACTTTTTCACATGCATAATGTTCTTTGTTTTCTGTAGCCTGTGAAGCTCTAGCAGACACTGTATTCAATACAGTGTGGACCCTGGGTTGCAAACCATTCATGAACAGTCAGAGATCTTCCTGTATTTGCAATGAGGAGGAGCGGGATGAACTCTGAGCTAATTCCACTGGACACTGAAGATGTTCTGATCATTTCCAAGACTCTGTTGGGCATTGCAGAACTGTGCAGCTTATACAAACTAAATTATTCCTTTGGAGAAAAGCTACTAGACAATACTATAACTATGTATTCATTTGGGCTACTTTCCATTTTAGGTATTTGTTATCTAAGCCACAAAACTACTCAGGTTCTGAATGTTTTAGTAAAATGATTCTCATTTATGATAACAAAAAGAATCCTAGGAGGATGAGAACTGCACAATTCAGTCAGATGCATTGTACCATAAAAGGTTTCAGAGTGGTGAGCTATGTGACTAAAACCAAGGGTAAAAATAATTATATGTCACGTAATAACAGATTTATCTGACCACAATGCAAATGTCAAAATTTTACAGTACATATCCACATATTGTACTTGTAGGATAAAGTTGAAAGTAGTTTCTGTTCAGTATTTTATTAAGATGTACCATGTATCTCTCCCTTTTCCCTGCAAAGGGACATATGATGGACTTATGATGTTGTGCAAAGCATATGGGCCAGTGCAAAGGCCCTTTTTCTTTTACTATCTATGGTTTTTGTGGACTTCTAGTAAAAAATAATTTGTAAGGAACAGCCATGTAGTATTCTATCTGTTTTAAACTTGACATCAATCTATAGCTATGGTGATAAGATCAATTTTATGAATTTGCTTCAGAATAACACTTTTGGTATTTTGTTAGGCCAGCTGCTGGCCCTCCAACTATTGTATAGTTATGGATTTTTATTTCTATTTTACTTAAATTCCTGTTTATTATTCCGGAAACTACAATAGCCTAGCCTCAAAACGTAGAGTAGATATGCTGTGAGTAAGTTGGTAGTAAGCCCCCCTGATATATAGGAAGGAGGGTAAATCAATCAATTTAATAAATTCAATTCTAGCTCAGACTATTCACAGACTCCTGCTCTATATATTAAACTGATTCTATATATTTATTGTCTGTTCAGTTGAACAGCTAGAGACTTTCATCACTTGATGAGTTTTACACTAAAGAGGAACTTAAAAACTGTATATTAAAGCCGTGTTTAGGAACGAGTGGAATGAGAATTACTGAATTAAGTGAGAAGTTTAGCCATCTTTCTTTGAAGTAGAAGCAGCTCTGGTGAATTTCACTGCTGCAGGGGTCTACATTCATGAAAAACCAACAACCACGCCTGACTTTCCCAACACCAGGTGGTACCAAAGATCCGTTGGAAAAACAGTCTATACAGGAAAAGGAAAATATACAAAATCTGCTAAATGTTAACATAACAAGTAGTGTATAACAATCTGACTTACAGAAACAACAGTTGAGGAGAGCCCTGCTCAAAGGAGCTTAGGACCACGCAGAGGCCCTATCTAGTCTTTTTTTCTGATAGATTTAGCATAGCTTTGTGTCTATCCCTTGTATGTTTAAATTCCTCACTGTATTAGCCTCTACCATTTGTGCTAGGGGGCTGCTCTACTTACCTACTACCCTCTCAGTAAAACATTCACCCCCTCTAATACCATACAATAACACTCACACGCTAGCATCATACAGTAACAAACACACTAGTTTAATACAGTGACACACGCTAACATCATACTTTACAATCTTATCACGGTGAACAAATATCACTATAAAACAGAAAAATTGTGATGTTAAAGTGCATTAATCCTGCTTATGGCTCCCCTATAAAATACAGTGACACGCACGGTAAGTCTACACCAACACCATACACTTACACACTCTCTCCCTCCCAGCTTTCCGTCCCCTCTCCCTTATACTGAGCCTTCAGTGCAGCTTGCGTTGTCTGTGTGAGCTGCTGGGTCATTTAACATGGCGGTGCCTGAGAGTTGGACAGGTCAGAGCACAGAGGGAAGAACGTAATAGATGTGGTGTAAACGCTAGAAGAAACTAAAATGACAATACCAGGGAATGTCTAGAAATAAGTTGAGTTTTTACATACATAAACATCCATGATAAATGCCACCGGAAACAGATACGCTGATATGCATTTAAGCACACTTGTGTTGTTGTAGAAGCCCTTACTCTTTGCTATAATGGAGTCCTCAGGCTCAGTGCTAGTGGCAGCCACACCAGCAGCCCAGAACCACTCGGGAGAGACAATCAGCGTCTCCTTTCTCATGTGCGCCTACCTTTTTGTAGCGAAGCAGCTACAGTATATATAGTGCTGAATCCTGTTATCAAAATAATCCCAGCCTATCAGGGGATTGTTTGGTCCATCACTGCTGAGCTTAAGGACTCCAAAATGGCCCTCTATATAATATAAAAGAACAGAAAATATCAAATTATATTATATTATATTATATAAGAAGGCAAGACATGATAACGAAAGCAGCTACATTTCCTCTTGTTTTTGACCACTCCAGCAAAATCATACAAGATTTGCACAAAGCAGAAAAATAATGTTACATTTAGCTACATGCTATAAGGTTTGTGTATAATAAAACAACGGTGTAGATTAGCATAAACATTTAATTATATTTAAGTATATTTTATAAGTCTGTTAAACTCAAGAAGACATACAACTTGAAATCAGGAAAAAAAATATTGCTGCTACACAAAACTCTGATAATGTTTTTCATCCACAGGAGTGTGAGGGTTTAATCATTCTGGTTACCATGCTCATGAATGGTTATTACAAACTTACAGATACATTTCCCCGTTAATGTAAGTAAATAGATCAAATTAAGTTAAAGATGCTGTTCTGCTAGGACAAAATTTAATTGGAGACTCTAGCAAATAAACCCTAGCAGATCTGTAATTTGATTATCTTAATGAACAAATTCTTTCCTCTTGTAGGTCCAGATTGATCATTTTATGGTCACTGGCTGTAAATGTAAAAGCACACACCATGTAACATGTGGCCATGTGTATGTCATCTAGCGGCTGTAGGCCTTAAAGTGCCAGGACTGCTTTTCATCCCTAATTTGGCCCAAACACAGACACTTAAGCATATCTGCCATGTTATTCTTTCCTCACACTGTCTATTCTCCTAAAGTATAACATGGAAAGCATTAAAGGTGCTGTTCCACTTAGACAAACATATTTTGGACTGTCTAGCATATGAGTTCAATAAACTTCAAACAAAACAGCACAGGAACTTTTAAAACTAAGGGATTATCTGTGGCTGCTTTTGTGCCACACGAACTCCCATCTTCCCACACTAACATTTCTGAACGCAGCAACATTTTACATGATTACTTTTTGGGAAGGGGCTGCACATTCAGAAGTCCTTGAAGAGTTGTCCTTGAAAGTCATGCTGCATTTAGTTAGAAAAGTGTTAGATTCAGCAGAATACTTGGACCAATACTTTTAATCCAAGATTTACCATCTAGCCACTATTTACGTGAATGGTATTAACCCTTGGTGGTAATGAAATAAATAAGTTTAGCTGTTTGCAGCAGTTAATTCATATATAAAATATAAAAGCAGCAATTACAAACCATAGTAAAGCCAAGCATCAGAGGGTGATGTTACAGCATTTACAAATAACACATCTCTTCTGTCATAAGATAAAAACCCTGATATATAAATAATGGGTAAAAAAGGGGTAATTCCTAATGGCAAATAGTTACATTTTATATATTACTGAACAAGAAGACATCTTGATATTAACAAATTTAAACACAAAAATGCAAATTAGGTTGTGGGATGTATTCACTAATCCAAGAGTTTGGAAGAAAGTTGAATGTTTCACTTTCTCTCTGACTCCACTATACTTGATTAAGGGCCCGGTCAATTGAGTTTCTCCTCCAAGATGGACTGAACTGACCGGTCATAACTCATTTGGGGTATCAGAGCGTTGAACTGCAAATTCCCAGTTTGGTGACTAAACAACCCAACAACGATATAGACATCCAATTTTGAAGTAGTCATATTTTGTATTATATTAATGAAATCAGTCTTCTTTTAAGAGACAAAATGGAAGGTGAAGCTGAAGTTTAAAAAAGAGTAGATGTAAGCAGAAGGTTATTCTTTTTATGCAGCCATGCATTTCTAGAGGAAACTACTCTTCCATGTCTATAATAATAGGTCCCCCAGTAAGAATATGGTTAGCCAGGTGGCTAGTTCCTTCTGCCATGTCTGCTTGTCTGCGCATGCGCCTGCGACATCCTTGTGCACATCGAGATCGTTCATCTGTTGCACCACATACAAGGACCTGGCAGTGTAAGAACACTTCCTGACGGGGAGAAAAAAAACAAATGTTCTGAAATTCTGCACTGCCACTGATCAATGTTAAAATAGGACAAATATGGGATACTTGGCAGGTACTTGGCTCGGCCTCCCAGAGTTGTATTTTATGCTACCCTTACTGCTGTACAATTCTCAACACAAAAGTGAAACTATGCATAGGTATGTTTGGTTACTTAAATAAGCATTAGGCACGGTATAGTTCATTTCTATTTACCTTGTTATCTTTTCCAACAAACTTAAAAACCGGGACCTGAAAGTGCTTTGCAAGATGATCCTTTGATGTATATTGCTTCACACTCTCATCTGAAACACATCTATAAATAAAATAAATAAGGAAAAGGATCAGCTGATAAAAAATTGTACTTAAAAATATAAAATGCCTTCTAAGTTAAAATAGTAAATTGTACATTACATAACATAGTTAATTATTACTCTTTTTATCCCTGTATTTCTTCCCTGCAAATTCTATCTAGTTTCTCTGATACCTTAAGTTCTTTAGTAGCAGTTTATATACATGGCTCTGAAATGAAAATACAGTCTACCATATAACCAAAAAAATAAAACACAAAATGAACAGGGCACTGGACATAAATACTTTTTAAAACATTAAGAGCGATATAAAATATATATAATTTAAACCATTTTCCCAACTGGAAAGAAAACGGAAAGAAAGTATAATACGTGTAATAATTTTATACAAGTATACAAGGCACACAGCAATTTAGAGAGTAATTTTATATGACTTGGTATCATTCTGTAAAATTGGGCATTTTAAGCATAGCTAGAATATTGTGCTCCCAATGCTTTCTCAAGCTTAAATAAATATTTGTTATTGAAACAGAAAAACATTGATTTTAATAGCCTACTTTCTGTAAAACTACAAGCTTTGTTTTTTTTGCCCTTGTGCTAGGTCTATGGTAGATTTAAGCCGTCCAGTGCTTGCTTAAATTGAATCCTATAGAGTAGTAAAAAAAATAAAGC
The DNA here is from genome assembly GCA_009364415.1 of Spea multiplicata. Lineage (NCBI taxonomy): Eukaryota > Metazoa > Chordata > Amphibia > Anura > Pelobatidae > Spea > Spea multiplicata. The sequence continues at coordinate 12,492 of VKOC01020463.1, forward strand.
ACTTGCCCATCCTGGATCAAATAATACTTCAGAATCTCGTCATATTTTGATGTTGGGGTGGCATAGCAGCTCTCCACTAACGTTTCCAGTCCATTCACACGCATTAAGGGTTCAATGCCAAAGTAAAGCGAGTCTCGAAGTTTAAGCATTGGCAAGTTCTCTTTATACGGCTCGTCGAAATCCTTATCCTTGAATATCTCCAAGGTAAAAGGGAACGATCCTCGATTGTGGCCCATTATCTCCAGTGGTGAGTTCTTGAGATTGGGTACATAGCCTTCAGATATTGTGTATAGTCTGGGGAACTCACAGGTCACTGGGATCAGGAGCTTGCTGGTGCGAATGATTACATCCCCATTACTGCCTGGAGTCTGCTTCGGCATTCCCGTAATAAGATTAGTGGCAATAATTTTATCACTTACTACCTGGAAATTCAGAAAGAATAATAATGAAACTTAATTGAAGTACTCAATGTACTTCTTTTCTATAAGACAAAAGACAAAGACTTGATTGGTATCATTTGGCAATGTAGCCCATCTCTGTTATATTTTTCTTTAAAATGTTTACCACACAGCTGACGATACAGTTGGGAAATCAGTAGGGTCAATGCACCATTATTTACTAAAACAAAAACTTGGGAAAATAGTTTAGGCCCATAAAATAAGTCATAATTAACATTTTGATTTAAGAGGTCCAGGGATGGTTTCATTTGCTGGCCACTGCTGAATGCTCTTCCTCAGCTAATGGTTTCTCCAAGTTTTCACAAAGCAGAGTGCTGTAATATTGTCATTTCCAAGCACCATACTTTTCTCATACCTGCAGAGATCATGAGCTTGAAAGAGAGAGGGAATCCTTAGGGCAATTAGGTCTCACAAACTATACTTGCCCCAGGCCTGACAAAGTTAATTTATCCTGGGAAATCTTCCTTAAAATAGAAGATAGATGTAACTAGGCAACAAAGCCTGGAAATAATATACATATTTTTTTCATCTTATAAATATGTAACAATATATATGTTGCCAAAATTACGCGGCTATTAATTATGAATTATGGATTACCACTAGATGTTTATCTGTGACAAAAAGAATAATATAATAATATATTGTGGCTACACACATTGATGGTGGTTCCACAAGTCTTCAGGTTGAAATTGACGTTGACATGGGTTCCATTTGACACTCCCTTGCAGGATGAATTGGACAGAAATAGTTCCAGTCCTCCAACTAGATCCTTAGGAACAGCTACTTCTATGGAGCTGGGTTTGCACAAGACAGGGACTGTAAAATATATTCAGTAGTGGTGAATATTTCAGTGTAGTAAAGTATGTTTCTTTATTCTTTATATTTTTAAGCAAAGAAGAGTCATGTGAGGAAGAACAACTAATGGTAATTGCCATGGCTGATTTAGTAAAGGCCAACCAAATAGTTTACATTAACCTACAGATACCGAACTGATGTCTGTCATAAATGGGTCTTTTGTTTCAAAATCACTCCTTACATACTAACAGATATATAACACTCACTGGCCACTTTACTAGGTACATTTTGCTAGTACCAGGTTGGATCCCTTTTTGCCTTCAGAACTGCTTTCATTCTGCGGGGCATGCTTTCTACAAGGTTCTGGAAACATTCCTCAGAGATGTGGACATGATGGCATCACGCAGTTGCTGCAGATTTGTCGGCTGCACATCCATGATGCAAATCTCCTGTTCCACCACATCCCAAAGGTGCTCTATTGGATTGAGATCTGGTGACTGTGGATTCAATTGGAGCACAGTGAACTCATTGTCATGTTCAAGAAACCAGTTTATCCTGCTGGAAGTAGCCATCAGAAGATGGGTACATTGTGGTCAGCAACAATACTCAGGTAGGCTGCTGAGTTCAAACAATGCTCAATTGGTACTAAGGGGCCCAAAGTGTGCCAAGAAAATGTCCCCCACAGCATTACACCACCACCAGCCTGAACTGTTGATACAAGGCAGGATGGACCTGTGCTTTCATGTTGTTTATGCTAAAGTCTGACCCTGCCATCTGAATCTGAATTCGAGACTCATCAGACCAGGCAATGTTCCTCCTGTCTTCCATTGTCCAATTCTGGTGAGCCTGTGTGAATTGTAGCTTCAGTTTCTTGTTCTTAGCTGACAGGAGTGGCACCTGGTGTGGTCTTCTGCTGCTGTAGCCCATCTGTTTCAAGGTTTGACGCGTTGTGTGTTCAGAGATGGTATTCTGCATACCTTGGTTGTAAGGAGCGGTTATTTGAGTTACTGTTTCCTTTCTGTCATATCGAACCAGTCTGCCCATTCTCCTCTGACCTCTGACATCAACAAGGCATTTTCATCCACACAACTGCCGCTCACTGGATGTTTTCTCTTTTTCAGAACTTTCTCTGTAAAACCTTGATATGATTGTGCATGAAAGTCCCATAAGGTCAGCAGTTTCTAAAATACTGAGACCAGCCCGTTTGGCAAAAACAACCGTGCCATGTTCAAAGTAACTTACATCCCCTTTCTTCACCATTCTGATGCTTGGTTTAAACTTCAGCAAGTTGTCTTGGCCACGTCTACATGCCTAAATCCATTGAGTTGCTGCCATGTTGATTAGCTATTTGTGTTCAGAAGCAATTGAACAGGTGTACCTAATAAAGTGGCCAGTGTATGTACTTTGAATATAAACTGACACCACATATTCTTTTTTAAAATCAAACATTCTATTTCAGTTTTTTTGCCGTCTTCCTTCTGTTGGAGTCATGGATACCCTGGGTATTAATCTTAGTTTACTAGAAAGAAATACTATTTTTATTTTGATACATGTGTGCTCATAAAAGCCTCCTGGTATATCATAGTAATTCCTGTGTCACATTGTTCTGTGTAATGTAGAAACACAATTAGATGGTTGATATGATATGACCTGACATATTAAGAAGTAATTGGCACAGTCTCATGTTCATATATTGAACATGGAATGAAAATAGAATGTCTTTGATGAAAGTTGCAATTCTATATTTTATACACATTTTAGATAAATGCAGAGGTTAAACTTGTTAAGAAATATTTTAAATTGTTGCTAATGTTTACTGTTGCTAAAGTTAAATAAAAAAGCTCACATTCAGTAAAAATTACTTTGCTTGTTTTACATGTTTATGCTCTATTCTATCGCAGCGGGTTAAAAATAGGGCATCAGTGACCTCCCTCAGACTATGGAAGCTGTTGAGGTAGCCCTGAGACAGCTGCCGTGGACCCCTAAGGTAAGTCTGGATCTGAAGCAGCTGCTTCTTTTTCAATGTTAAAGATCACCCTGACTAGGGCTAAAATAGGATTACTCAACATGTGTTAAGAATGCAAAAAGCAGAATGTTGCAGAATCAACATGTGTTGCATTAGATAGAGGGTTAAAAGAAAACTAAATCTGGGAGTGGGTTGGCTTTTTTTGTAGAAAGAAGAGCTGGTTATCATACAAAGATGTCACCATCATAGCACAGACTTTTGGACTACAACCACAATGCAAAGCTCAACACTAATAAGAACAAAAGATTGATATTGTACAGCTGGACACGATTGTCACCAAGTACATGGTGACATTAAAAAGATAATGCTGTCCCAATGCAAAAATGGTTCTCCATTCCCATCTGCATCAAACTCCCATCTCTTCTTCATTCTAGGCAGTTATACCCAATGGCAATCTAACAATGGTTTTACGTTTCTCATAGGAATGTATGATTTATAATCAAATATGTTTTTATTTATTTCCCTAAGTATGAATGTGAAAAAAGTGAAAACATGCTTTCCTGTACCTTGGCAGGTGTGGTTATCATCAGACAGGACCAGTCCCCTTGGGCACTGGCACTGGTATGTGTCACCAATGGGTACACAGGAATGACTGCAGCCTCCATTGCTGTTATGACATCCTTCAATATCTGATAAAAAAATAGTGGACAAAATGAAATATTCCAAAGTAAGAAATTTAAAAGTGGTATCACATAATTGAACATAAATGCATTAATTAGCCTCTCTAACATATTAAGCAAGTGAGCTTTATCAAGTATGTAATTTTATTCTTTCCTTTTATTCTATTCCTTCCTGAAGATTTTACATTTAGGGTGTGTTTATTCAACAGTATTATGAATGAGGTTTCTAATGCTTGAGTCAATTGCAAATGTCACGTTAACCTCCTGAGGCTGATGACACGTGGGGGTAGGTTTGAGTTTGGGAGCGTGGATATGACGGATTCATGGGAAGACTCCTTGCCTGCCTGCCTGCCCAGTCCCCTCTTATGTCTCCAAGCACTTTAAGTGAGAACTACCTAATGCATAAAGTGCTTACATTTCATAGACTTAATTAAATTATTGAAATTATTAAATTAACTTAAAGGACTGAATACATGAAAGATACATTTTTGAATATGTTTCAAAACAAGTTTCTCTATCTACAATTTGTAGCCATCATTTTATCCACTGCCTGTAAAATGATATATAAACTAATAAAAAAATGTTTTTTTGCCATAAAAAATAATTGGGCTCTGTTCTCTTAGATGTACTGTGGTAATAACTCAATATAAAGCCATAGCTCCCAAGAGTCCCCACAAAACAAACAATGCCTCCTCAGGACCCAAATCAATGCTCTCAGTATGTAAGATCACAGAAGGCACTCCATGCGGTGGAGTTGTAGAAAAGTCAAAAAACTAATGTGGAAATAAAAAGATCCTATTATTGTAGCATCTTGGGTGTACTCCAAAAGGCAATATCGATTGAATGTTTATTGGCTGTGAAACAATTGATAGCCAGAGAGTGGAATCAAGACCATGATTTTTCCCTGCAACAAAGCGGAATTAAAATATCAACTAACAATGGAAAGAGGGGTTAATTGGAAAATTGGCTCCTCTTTAAAAACAAGAAAAACGCTTGAGCATCTGAGGATAGAAGACACGTAAGTTTTGATATGGGTTCTGGTCTTCCTTGATACCTCCCCTGGTCTCTCCTGGAGACCCTTTGGCAGTCAAATGTTTTGTAAATTTATGTGATTTGTTGTTGTTAACAAGGATATATGTAAATGTGGAGATATATGAAGATAATGTTTTTTTTCATATGTTATATGTATGTTTTAAAGAAAAAAAATCTTAATAAAGAATATAATAAAACCAAACCTCTTTGCTCTCCTGATGGCTCTGTTTTTTGGGTTTGAGTATATCTACAGCTCTAAAGGTCACAATAATGTATTTGTAAATGTAATTGCATAAAGAAATACTTGTTATACGATCTCCACCCCCTAGTCACACTTCTAAACACACCCTTCTAAAAGTTTCCCTCTATGGCCATTTTAAATATTAGGATGTAACTGGATCTCCTAGATCAGTCCATCAGTTAACAGCTTAAAAAGTACCACTTATTCCTATAATTAGTGATATAAGATATAGTGATATAAGATATAAGGGGCGGGAAGGCAGAGTGAGAGGAGTGGAGCGATTATATAAGAGCAGAAATGGCAGGAAGGGCCTGGAAGGATAAGCGGGGAAGCTGGAGAGGAAGAGGAGAGGCTTCAGGGCACATACATATAGATACACACTATATAACCAAATGTACATCTTACAATCTCCTATATGAGCTTGTTGTACATCCCATTCCAAAAACATGGGCAAGTCGCAAGCACCGGATGGCAGCTATAACAGCCACCACCCTGTTAGGCTTTCCACGGGATTTTGAAGAATGTCTTTGTGAATTTGTGTCTCATCAGCCAAAGAATCAGGTTAGGCACTGATGTTAGACAAGAAGACTACCAGTGTTCCAATTCATCCAAATGTGTTCAGTGGGGTTAAGGTCAGGGCCATTAGAGTTCCTCTATACCATATCTTTATGGAGCTTGCTTTGTGCACCTGGGCATAGTTATCCTGGAAAAGGAAAGGCGTTTCCCAAACTAGTACCGCAAAAATAAAGCATACAATTGTTTGAAATGTCTTTTGTATGCTGTAGCAGTAACATTACCCTTCACTGGATCCAAGGGGCCTAGCCCAAACCCTGAAAACACCCCCAGACTTCCAGAGATAGCTAGAGGTCTCTTTAAAACAAGCTACCTTTATATTGTTCTGGATGATGTGTAAGGGAAATTGTATGTATTTATTTTAGTAGTTGGGTGGGTTTTTTTTAGTGAAACTGTCCACAGAGCTGGTTTCACCACTTTTCATTTCGTGAAGCATTATGCTCTTATGTAGTACGTATGTAGTAATAAATATGTTGTACCTTCACATGTCTTTCCATCGCTGGCCAGGACCCGCCCTTTTCCGCAGTCGCATCTGTGAGAATTTTTCAGGTTTACGCAAATCTCGCTGCACCCACCATTATTTTGCTCACATTCATTTTCATCTGAAACAAAAATGTAAATAATTATCATCATAGTGGTGTCCCACTAGGCATCCATTTCATTCTCAACTCATGATTAGCTGCTGCTAACTGTTTTGTTTTCTGTTTTTTAATGAGCTACTAATTAGCCATGTTTTCCCTCCTTGTGTTCCTGTATGCAAAGTTCATTGTCTGGCAAGAAACCATGTATTAATTGCTGCTTTTCATTATCAGGCCATGAAAGAACTCAATGCAGAAACTTAAGGCTGTATGTAATCCAGCCAGAACTGCTCTGTTTGGATAGTTACTTAAAGCAATATGTCATATATCAATATGTTTGTCCTTTTTGTGTACCTTTTCATCAATTTCAGTCCACCTTTAATCTCGGTACCTCTGCTCATATATTCTTTAATCTAAAATCCCATTTTGACTCCCTATATCAGTCTCTATATACCGTAATACTATGTCTAACAGGGTTCCATTGAAGTTGGCTAGATGGCTAGTGGTGAAAAATGCTTACATAAGACTGAGCCAAACCCAAGGCCTAGCTCTCCATGAACCCAGTTGCAATTCTCAGTCATATGAAAAGTCATTTTACACGTCCTTCAAGAAGGGGATGAATGTCTATTTACACGGCTCTACTCCAGTTCACAACCCCCCTTTTCAGAAGGTGCAGCAATTGTGCGCCGTGATCCTTCACCTGTTGCCCCTTTGGCCTGTCTATAAGACTATGTGGCCACAAATGACTCAAACATGTACCATTGTTACCCACAAATCAGTAACAAAAATATACTGAATAAAAGGGGTCTATTACATTCCAGGTTTTAGGTTAATGTCAAATTGTCAGTTATATTGGCACTGAACGTTCAACTAATAGGAACTACGGTATTTATAACTCATGCGACTGCTAAATACATGGATTTTATCTGACACCATGACACATCCTCTTTCAGTTAAGCTTGGGATCATTTGTTTTATTTGCAGTATCAAAAGTAGCTAAAACTACAGGGTAATATTTTTCACACAGTAGATTCCTCTAATAAATCTTACTAGGGTCACATGGTTCATTCTATCACGCTCTATGTATAGCATGACTCCTTAACATCTTAATACCTTTACATTTTTGTAACATGAGCACTTCATTTATTTTCTATAGCATTTTGTGTTTAAAAGACAATAGAGCTTTGGAAATAATGAATTTTGCGTCAATATCTCTTACAATTTGTTTCATCCTTTTTAATCAGAATTTTATTTCATTTAATTCCCCTGTCCCAGCTCTCTTGATGTTCACGTCTTTCTAATATGATTTGGTCAAATGAATGGATCGGGAATAGCAGATGACAAATGATTTTTCTGCCTCATATCTCATGGCAAAGGTGCCATAAATCAGACAGTTTTCAGCCTCTGATTTTTTGGCAGATAGGAACTAAAAATATTCTTGTGACAGGCATGCATTGTTAATGTCTGCCCATTATGTAGCTCCGAGATACAGACTATTAATTTAACTGCAAGAGCTACCCTCTATATATCATTTCACACATTAGACTAGAAGTGCACAGAAAATTTAACTTGCATGGCAAAACATTGTTTCTTCATGGCTGGGAAAGGGTTTGTTTTTTTCTTTTTTAAAAGTTCTATTCCGCCTACTTCTGATTAAATACGATTGTTATTGTGTATTAGTAAATGCAGCGTTAAAAACATAATTCTGGAAACTGTGAAATGTCCAAATCCTTCCCAAGGATATACACACACACGTATATACATAAATAAATACATTTGTGTTTTCTAATACTTAATAAGCAGCACCTGTTTATTTTATTGGGCTCTGAATGCTTAACACATGTACCATGTATATATATATATTAGACTTCAAATTCGTATAAATTTGTTCAATTTACGAATCTCCCAATGAAACTTTGTATAATTCTCTGAAAATGTGGCTGAGGTTCAAAGTTGGTACATGTGTTAAGCATGTGTTAATTTTATTGGGCTCTGAAGACTTAACAACTGCTTATTAAGTATTAGCAAACACAAATTTCACAAAAAAACAATCAAGGACAAGGTGCAAAAGGTTATCTACAGCAAAAGAACAAAAAACAGATCACTCTAAAATGAAGCTTTTAATAATATCTTTAAAAATCTCAACCAACGTATATTGGAGAGAGCCAAAGATGAGGAAAAGAAAAATAAAGGTCTTAGTGGTTTTTGCAATAGCCATGAATATTAGCCATTAGCCATTGTGATTAATGGAAAACAGAGAAATATAAGCCTACATTAGTCATTTGAGAACTAGGGTGCACTGTAGAGAATCAAAAAAGCCTGATGTGCCAACACTGGCTGTCTTAAGATACAGATTGTGAAATTCTTTCTGCTAGAATAAAATGCTGGCAATAGCACCTCGTAACTGATATAATCACCAATCCAAGGTTTTTTGTTCACCATGCACTGCGATCTCCATACAGCGTCACCATAACATTAAGTAACACTTTATTACATTAAATAAAAGTACAAACCTCATGTGTCCTGTGGACTTCAAGGTTCTTCTGTATTAGGCTGTGGATTAATTTACCTCTACAGACAAGTTTTTTTTTTTTTTTCAGATGGTTTATATTTTTCCAATTTTGCTCGAAAGAATAGAGCTGTTGACATCTACCAGGCAAATGTGTTAGTAGAGGAACATTCACAATATTTTGGACAATATAACTCTAGACAAATTATTGGGCTTTTTTCAGGGATTTGACGATTCTTAGCTAAAGAAGCTGAAACCATAATATTTGGCCATTCTTAATAATGCAATATTACATGTGGGACCAATATCCTTGAAAAGTGGTTCTCGTATAGCCTACTAAACATTATGGATATTGGTGATAACATTCATTCTATTCTCTTAATCATTCCCAACGCTCGGTCACTATTCAGAAACTTTGCAATGGGACTGTACTATATCTCATTGTTAAATAGTCACATAGAACTAAATTTGTATCTATCAATGCTATTGTATTATTTTTTTTTAAAACTCCTATTACCTTTACAATGCTCTCAGTACAATTATATTTTATTTAATATTTTTTAGAGATTTGTGACATTAAAGTAAAATGTAATTTATTGTTTATTAACATTTATTTATTATATTTTATTGTATTTTTTTCTCTATTTTTAAATCATTTTAAATTATAATGAAACATAATAAATAAATGTTAATAAACATTTACATCTACATCTACAGACAAGTTTTTAGTGCAGGCACTGTGTGTGCGTACACAGGACTGGGGGACAGAGAGAGAGGCAAGGCAAAAAACACATCTCTGTCTCCTTCAGCATACCAATATATTTTGAACAATGCTATGCTTCCAGTTTTGTGGGAACAGTTTTAGGAAGGCTTTTTCTATTCCAGCATGACAATGTGCACAAAGCAAGGTCCATGAAGACATGGTTGGATGAGTTTGGTGTGGAAGAACTTGACTGGCTGGCACAGAGCCCTAACCTCAACACCATGGGGTGAACTGGAACAGAGATTGCAAGCCTGGCCTTCTCGTCCAACATCAGTGCCAGACAAATGCTATACTAAATGAATGGACTAAAATTCTCAAATAAACACTCCAAAATCAAACTCTTCCTAGAAGATTGGAAGCTATTATAGCTACAACACAGGAACAATGTCTATGTATTTAGAATGCAATATCATAAGAGTCCCTGTTGATGTAATGCTCAGGTGTCTCAATATGTCAATATAATGTATCTGCCTATCAAGAACTGCTTCACTTTGACAGAGACATTAAACTAATTATCTAAGTTTTAAAAAGGATAATTTTGCTTATATTGGTTATATTTTGCAGGTATACACACTTTGGTTCATTTGAGAAATGTGACATGGCTAACTCTCATGTACAATTTATTATGTTTACAGCTTCAGTACATATTGTTTGTACTCTACTGTGGCTGTAATTAGGTCTGTACGAATTGCCATCAGGTTAGTGCAAAAATTTATTTTGAAGAGACAATGAAAATTCAGCAACTAATGAGGTAACTGACACTAGAAGAAGCAGTTACTCTTGACAAGACAATTGAAACTGGCACAGAGAACAAAAAGGTGTGATCAGAAGCACTGAACAGAATCTCTTTAGTTATCATTTGTTACTTATGTTGACACTTTCAGATGTTGTTTTCTTACCAAGACATGTTTGCCCATCGGGTCCTAGAACAGTTCCAGCTCCACAAACACAGTCTCCAGTATCCAAGCATGTGCCTCTGCACTCCATCAAGTCACATATATCATAGAAATCTGGCAAATGTTAAAAAAATTGCATGTTAAAAAATCTAAAAAAGGAAAATACACATGAAATCAAGCTAAAAACTTACGTCCACAGTAGACATGGAAGCACACATCAGGTTTAGTTAGCCGATAGACGTAGTACCCTCCTGGGCAGGCCTTGATATCCACAGTTGTGTTCCACTGGCAACAGTTGCCACTGAAGCTAGCACAAGCTTGCCTTTGCACAACACCTTCTGATTCACTTGGGTGACTCCCATTGAGCCAGATTGGTGAATGTGTACCACAGTGGTTTTCTGGGATACAAAAAGTTGGCATAGCATCCCCAGCCATGCCAGTGAAACGATACCACTCTCCTTCCAGATGGTTGTCACACATAGGTTTGTCTTGGGATTCATTGAACAGGTGGTCGGTATTCCTCCATGGTTCATTCAGGCTTATATATGCAGAACATGGGTCGAGAGCTAAAAGAAAGGAAAATCTGAATTTAATTAGCTCCCTTACACAGATCTGGTAATTTATGGTTGCATTGAGGGTAAAAACCCAGGAGGACACTGGACCTATTTCTGTTTTTTCCATAGCAGAGGACACTTTGATCACTTGAAACGCATAACTTCTTATTGGCTATATCAATCCACTATGCAGGACAAACATGGCCCCCTATTCTAGGTAAAATTGGCTAAAATTGTCCCTTTACAATGCACAGAGATGTGAGTGAGTTATCCTAATTATCCTAATTATAAGGGTAATCCCTTTATGATTATTGAAACAAACCTCCATAATGCATAGATCCATCAGTGAGGTGACTTTATAAAATCTCACTTTAAGGTGTTTACCTTGTATAAAATAAAGTGAAGTCAGTAACATGAAATTAAATTCTTCTGCAAACTCCATCTTTACTACATAATCCCCAAAGTATTCTATTACAGCAAAAGTATGTAATTAAGAAAATAAAAACAATCTGCATTAATTCTAAGATCTTTTTCTCACACTATTTCAAGATTTCCCAGCACTTATTTAATGGAAAACTTACTATGATTTTTTTTTAATCATCTGTTATAAAATAACAAAAGCTGAATGAACTTAATGTTAAATTACATTTAAATTCGCTATACTAGCACTGTGTTAAAATACTGCTGATACCATTAGGCTGACTTCTAAATGAAACTAGAAGTAATAATTTTAATTACCAAGGAGGATCAATTACATTTGTGTGTATGCCCGAGTTCACCAGTCACCTCTGTTTCAGAGAATCAAGTAAGCTAATTTAGTAAGTTAAGTGATAATTAGAATAATAGTTTTAGTATGATAACACAAAAAATGTTACAAGGGCATGCTTTTGGACCCCAGATGTTTATTTAAAACACAGAAACCACTTTCACAGCAGACAAACAGGCAAATAAACCTGTAGGTCTCCTGAAAAAATAGATCTGAAAATGTGCAAACTCATTTGCTAAGTATTATGCCGTGCAAAGAAATCTCTTTTTAAAATAATGCTACAGAACAATAATGTACCACACAAAAATGTTTTAAAATGAAATACATAATATCAGAGGAAGATTTTGTGTGAATGTAGCCCACTTATATCTACTTATGTCTCAACTGATTCACAATAGAAACAGTTTGGAGTCACAAAAATAGCCATTGAGTGTATGTTATACCAACTACCATTTGGTGTACATTAATTATTATTATTACTTACCAAGTGAGGTCACTGGTTTCAGCCTTACATAGAGGCAGAAAGCTAGAAGGAGCTTCAGCATCTCAATAACTCAAACTGGATTGGATGTGGACCTTCTCTTGGAAACTCTCTCTTGATCTGCTTCTTTCCCCCCTCCACTGACTGTGTGTGTGTATAGTCTATCTTTGTTTTAATTTATTTACCACCAAAAGTTCTTTCTTTATCAAGTCTACTGAACACACTATCAGAAGGAAGAGGATGAAATGGGGCAAACCTCTGACCCTTCCAATAGATATCTACTTTGTAAACAAGGATATTTTAAGGATTGATTCTCATGTCTCATCCTCCTATTGTTATCCCGTGTTGGAATCCTGAAAGTGACATAGTCTTATCCAAAAGGAACTCTGAGGAGGCATGCCAGGAGACAAGTCATTAGCTGAAATCAGCCCTTCCTTTTCTCTTACCAAATCACATGAGGCTCAGACCTGAGGCACCCATATTTAGAAAATGAACCTTGCCAAATTAAAAGCAATTTACTGAGTTACATTTGCATAACGATCAAATAAATGTGTAATACCTTGTATTGGAGTTGCTTTCACAGAGCAAAATGGAGAATCAAATAAGATTTCAAGACGTTTGTGGGCCATTCTTCAAATGTTGTAATGGATCTCTGAGGTCTTGAAACCTTATGTGAGACTACATTTTATTCTAATAAGGTTTGTCGATTTAAAAACTTTTTTTCTTAAATCAATACAACAGTATCCATTTTATGTGTGTAGAGAGATACTGTATGTGTAAGTTATAGATAGAACTGTACATAGACATAACTATATGTTTCAACATTGTGACAGTGTAAACACACGTACAAGAATTACCAATAGTACAGATGCAAAAAACAGAATGTTGCAGAATCTTGTAATACCTTTTTTTATTGGACTAACAGTATTTAAAAAAATAGACGAGCTTTCGGGAGTCCTCCCTTTATCAAGTCAAAAGCATTTCTGACCAAGCAAGTGAAAAACACAGTTTAAAACAGTTTAAAACTGACCAGTACATGTTCTGATACAGGGTTAAAACAGGGGTTAAAACAACAAGGTAGAGAATTTGCAGACAAAAAACTAAGAGGGTCGTAAATAGTAAATAGTGGCATATACTGCACAGATAAGGCTAGGGGGGAGCAGGGGGGAGCATGTAGGAGAGAGAGAAGAAAAAAAGGGCACAGGTTATAGGAAGTTTTGATAATGTGCTAAGAAGCTCAAATCCACATTAAATCCTCTGTTTTTACAATCATAAAAATGTATCATTTTGGCTTCAAATGTTTCTTTCTTTCTTGGGTGTTTTTGAAATGACCTGTCAGTGTTTTGATTTTAAGGTCATGTATGGAGTGACCTTACTCCATACATGACCATACATAGTACAGATATGTATACAAGGATTATATCTGTAGTACAGATATAATCCTTCCTTGCTTATCTGTCCGTGGAATTTACCTTATATGCGATATACCTAACATTTGGCATGAGCCCATGTGGAGTTCAAGTCCAAAGAAAAGGGGAGGCTGGCAAATTCTGGCCCGGGGGGGGAGGAGGCAGGTAATTCCCACCCCACCACTTGGTACCTAACATATACATTGGCACACATTTCCATACACACTCTTACACGAACATAAACATACACGCTCATGCTAACTACACATACCTACAAGCGCTCCTTCCCTCCCTCATTCCCCCATTCTCTCTCACCTTGTCTGGGGCATTTCTATGACTAACTCAGGACAGCCCTGCCTGCCGTAACACTACTGGGGCCTGGGAAATTACATCAAATCCTGGGGCTCTACTTTTAAAGGAAGAGATGCCGGGGAGGAAACTATGGAGGACTGTGCTAATAGTGTTAATGCGCCACTTGTCACTTTTTGACCAGTCCATTGAGTATCAGGCTGCTTGTTATTCTAGAGGGGCTGCTGCCTCCTAGATTTCCAGCCCTAGGCCTAGGCTAAGTCGCCTAGGTCAGAATATATCACTGGTTTCATACGCTCCAAACTAACTTCAAGAGTGCAGATTAATACGCTTCCCTGTCCATGAAGAGCAAAAATCCCAGTGGCCCTAGAATCATGTTATCTAATTACTGTGATGTACGAATACCCAAAAGTTTAATTTATTTTCAGAATATTTCCATCCCAAGAATAGTCTTAATCTGTCAGGGGATATAACTAATGTATACTTCTTTCTCTATTAAATACACCATATTTACGTAATGCTAAAAATCAATAATTTATGAGGTAATGTTAATTCCTTAGACAAACTATTAAAAACATCTAGTGCTGAGCTATCAAATTGTTAAAAACCCGAGGATGTTAAAGAAATCTGAGATAAAGGGACATTTCCGACAATGACAGCTTGGTTTTTAGAACACAAACAACTTGTCAGCTTGTCCAAGACAAAGGACGTCATTTATCTGCACATAGCAAGGGCAGACATTTTACAAGTTTGTACATTTGAGGCTAGAGAATTCTAGAACATTCATCATTGTAAAAAAAATCTCTGTTACAACAGCTGAGAAAATGTTATGTAAATGAACAAAAATTGCAAACGAAATTAATATATCTGGTTTGCAAGGAAATCTTGTCAAGTTTTTTTTTTTTAACTGTGTAACTAAAATAATAGACCATGGAAAAGCAGTCGATATAGCCTATCAAGATTTCAGGAAGGCATCTGACAACGTCCCACATCGAAGGTTCATAAATAAATTGCAGTGTTTGAGTTTTCATGTTCAAATGGTTAAATGTATAAGCCAGTGGTTGAGTGACAGGAGGCAGAAGGTTGTACTTTTTAATATTTTTATTCATGAGATTACTTAAAGGAAAAGTATGCCTTTTTGCAGATGATATAAAACGTTGCAGCAAAGTAGACATTCCTAATGGAACAAGGCAAAAAAGGCAAATTGATTTCATTAAATTAGAAGAATGGTCAATAGTGTAAAAAATCCCAAAGCACAATGTATCATTGGGAGTAATTAGTTCTGAGAATTTAAAGCTAAGAAGGGAATCCAATAAGGCATCACAAAAAGCAAGCAGGCTGGGTTGTGGGTCTAGAGGCCTTAGTAGCAGGAAGAAAAAGGTGGTTCTGTCACTTTACTGATTTCTGGTCAGACCTCACCTAGAGTATTTTGTGTAATTCTGGATACCACGTCTCCAGAAAGGATATTACATTTTAGAGGAGGAGGGCTACTAAAATTGTGAATTATAGAGGTTTATTCTTGATTTAATATAGAATCCAAAGTCACATTTGTAACAGTATCTATTAGGGGAAGAGAATTTTTGTTACAGTCAACTGCAAGTGACAATCTTCAAAACAGTCTCCATGTTACCTGGGGACTCATTTGGTTTGGATGCAATTAGGAGAGCTTGTTTGGTTTGGAAACAAAATTCAAAGCCTCTGTAAACTTCCGCACTCACCTTTCATTCGCAACAGCAGCATCTTAAGGTTTAGTTAGAGCTATTTTGAACTGCAGGACCAGCAACAGCAGCCCTACACCAATGGATAGACAGTAGACTGCTCAACCAGTCACACTATTAAAGGATAGGACTTCACCACTACGTTTGCTCTTGCTACTGTTGGTAGAGGCTGTTGGGGTTTTGCTGTTGGCACCAATGTCGCCAGTCCCCCCTTCATTGTGGTGGGTACGTAGGTGTTGGATTATGCCGGAATTGGTGAGATGTCCTAACACCTTTGTGATGGTTCCTAGGGTCCCGGGACTTTGCTGCACTCTAGGACATAGCTATTTTCACGGATTGTGCCCCTCAGTTAATGTTATCCAGTGACATGAAACTCTTTATTGCATTATTAATAAAAATGTATATGATTGCCTTATTTTGTAAAAGTTTGTACACGGCCCACTAAGGTCTGAGAGATAATCTAATAAAGATGTGTGCTCTTTATTTCCCAGACTTAGTGGCGCCGGTGTCCTGTTGCATTGTCCCCCTCCCTTTTGTCCCTTCCTATAAAAGGCGACACTTGTCCCATATTATTCCTTTTGTGGTATCTAAAGACTAGTCTTGCTTGGTTATTTGGGTAGTGATATCCCTTTACTTTGCTTGGGGATATTGCCTACAGATTGCAAAAGATTATCGTCCTGAAGGGAGAAGTCACTCTAGGCGGAAAGGGACGCTTTCCTCTTCTGCTGCTATCACCAGACAGTGTCTATCCATTTTAGCTCTGGGGAGTGCTGGCTTTGCTTGCGGTAGTGGTGGTACCAGTGGTGGTTATGGTGCTTCACCATAGAACATCTTACAAGCAATATTTGCCTTTGATCCCACCAGGACTCCTGTGCGAGTCCTTAGTGATAACTAAAATTGCATCTTACTTTGGTAGGTAGGGTGGACAAGGTTTTAGCATTGCTAGAGCCGGGATGTTCGGTGTTACTGTTCTGTTGCTGCTGCATGCGGCTCGTGGTAGTTCCAAGTAAGTAGGCTTCAGGCTACTGCGGACTGAGATACCAAGGGTCACCTGACTACTTTTTTGTACACACCTGGCACCAGCTCTGCCCCACCCTGAAAACTGGAATCATTCTGTCTCGCAGACATTTCCAAATTCACTGTACTTGTCAGTAAAGCAGAAAAAAATGAAAAAATATAATAGTGGGACAATACAAAACCAGTTACATTGGTGACCACAAACAAGACTACTGCCGATTGCTGAAAGACTGCTAGGACAAGCAGCACACACATAACCTACTGTTTTGGTCTGCTTAAATAAACTATGAATAATTTAACAGCAAAATTCCCTGTGTTGTCCACAAAACAGAGTCTTTGCTGGTAGTGGAAACAACTGACTGTAATAAACTCACTCATAAACAGTATTTTAACAATTAAAATGCACTGTGGACATGCACAGTCTAATGCCTCATTTTGTAACCACTTTTAATGATTTCATGTTTTGCTGTAAGTATACTGTATGTGTACTAAAGCACAGCTTACTAGGAATTAGGAACAACATATTTGAATTAGCTTCTTTTTTTTTAATTGAAAAAAAGGACTTAAGTAATTAAAATCAATAGTGCACTACATACAGCTTCTCCAATCCACCTCATCCCAGTAGATTCACCCAATATATATATATGTAGATTTCACACGTAACCCAGAGAGGTGATTATGCACAACATAATGCTTTTAGGTACCGTCTATATTAGTTTTAGTATTAGTTATACAGACAAGGAGTGGTTCGGAAAGGGAGTCTCCAGCAGATTCCCAGTCGCTGGGACTTCCAGGAGAATGGAGGTCGACTATCTTGCGGTCCGTCCTGGGGAAAACTTTGAACTGTTGTCGCTCGGGGTCCTTCCGGCTGATCGCTTCGCTTAACGGACATGATATCCTAAGGACCCTGAGGTATCCATCGGTAACCTGGGATTGCCGCTGCTCCTTCGGGATCACCCCGAGAACGACTGCTAAAGTTATAGTAACATTGCGGGGCTTGGTTGCCTAAACATAACGCCGGACTGTCTGGGCAGGGCTGGGAAGATGTGGACATGATTTATGACCTTTTTCTCATCTAACCTGTATATAAGCCTGTGTGTTTCCCAATTAAAGTGTTGCTTATCCCCTGGACATTAGTCTCGTCTAATGTTTTAGGGACCCGCTATATAACCTATCGCCCTTCTCAGGACAATCTCTACACTACCTGTAGCTGCGCCTCGGCAATCTGCGGGGCTACGATCGGAGGGACACTGGGCCAGTTCCTGAATGCTGCCTCGCTAGTATAGTCTTGTGCTGGCAGCAGTTTAACCCATTCGGTCCAGACAGGAAGCATTGCATAACCGACGGGCGTACCCAGCCAGGGTACACAGTTAAAGACTCGACTCCTGTCACCACTACCGTGCACAGGATGAGATGATATAAGAAGCAGACTTGTTAGCATCTGCTACTTTTAT
Source organism: Spea multiplicata (assembly GCA_009364415.1). Classification (NCBI taxonomy): domain Eukaryota; kingdom Metazoa; phylum Chordata; class Amphibia; order Anura; family Pelobatidae; genus Spea; species Spea multiplicata. The sequence continues at coordinate 30,691 of VKOC01020463.1, forward strand.
GCAAGTCTAGTAGTCCTCCAGTTTCTTTTTGGAAGAATTTGACTTGTCAGTGCCACACATCAGACAGCACATTAAGAATTTTCTGCTACCGGCAATGGTTAAAAAAACCCATCACCTATACTATACCTACCCCAATACCAGCTATATGAATTGGCAATGATAATTAAAGAGTTACACTTGACTTTACAATACAACAAATAAACTTACCAAATATTATAACCTATATCAGGTATACAAAATAGGGACACAAAACACCAATGTTTTTACTTCAAAAAATTAATAAATGTTTATTGTTGCAGAATTTTTTTTTTATCTTTTTATACATATTTCAGAAATGATACAGGATTTTACACATCTTTAAATATTTTGTTTATTGATAGGACATTCCTCCATGCTCCAAACCTCCCTACGCACTCCAACACAAACTGATCCTTTAAATACACAATTAGGCTCTTATGATCTCTCGGATATCCCTTTATAAATGGGATGAAACCATCTGCAACCAGAAGGGCCACATTGTACATTGGTGCCCAGCTCCATTGGCCACAAAGGTGCAAATGGTAAATACAATTGATGTTGAATTAGTGTTAAAAATGAAATCCTTTCAATCACCATGGTGATCCAAACATGATATATTTAAAAGGCATTAAGATGCATCATTTGATATGTTTAATAGATTTAGTCACTGTATATGTCACCTGAAAAATAGCTGCCCCCAACCCAAGTTTCCCTACAGGAAGCCTGATGATTGTCAATCTTGTTTCATCGATGTCAGATGGATATTAGACATTTACTTCCATCTCATGTCTAGATATGAGCTAGCAAGGACACACCTTAAGAGAACAAAAAGGCAGTATGGCAGTAGAATGTATCAGCCCCCAAACAAACCATGATAATTATACTGTAGCCTATTAAATAGATTGTTGTGGTTCACCTTGGTTCTTTAGTGAACTACCCTTTAGTGGGAGAAGAGAAAAAAAAAGAAAATGTCATTTTATCCGCACAAAAAAAAGATCTAGTTCACACAGTTATTCATAGTGAATTCTGGCAGCTGTGTTCAGAGTGGGCGGCCTAGCTGGGCTGGCATTGAGTCCTCCATCAGATGACCACCGGCTATGCCACTTTAAATTAGAAGACCACCAATTTTTCTCTGAGTATTTTCAAGGCACCAGAAATCTGGCTTCACTTCTGTAATCTTATTCCTGAAGTAGGAGCCTTTCACAGTGGGGAGTGCTTAGAAAAAAAAGTGTCTCTGTAAAATTAATTTTGTAACCCCTTATGCCAACCCTCCCATCCAAACAGAGAGACTGCACCATTTTGATATTTAAAGTCTGTGGAAGAGCAGCATATTAAAAAGAAAAAAAAACTAATGAAAAAGAAATCCATTGAAATCTTTGGAGAACAGACAGAAGTGACATCTCTGGTTTTGCCACCCTTCAATTCTTCTGCGATACATAAGTAAACAGAACACCGACAAAGCCAAAAGTCTGTAAAAACCCAAGAGTAAGCCCTGGTGAAAACATCCCTGGGAGACTAGCCAGAACATCTCAATTAGCGTAGACATTAAATGATTATCACAACAGAATAAGGTGGTGACCCTTCATACATTCATGCAATCTTGATTCATTACCCAAGTGAGCCACCTATCAAGTGTGAAGGACAGCAGTAGGTCTTCTCCCTCCCCCACCAAAATAAAACCCAAAAAGGACATAAAACCTATCATGCATCAAGCCACTGGGATATATAGCCAGGGCAATTGGAGGAGGATACAAAATAGACTTTTCAACAGTGATTACGAGAAAATCACGTGCGGTTCCTTAAAATGCATAGCAGAAGTTTTTACTGTGTCTGGAACATGAATTAAAATGGAACAGTGCTGCATCCTAACACGGAAAGGCAAGTGCACAAACCTGGAGTTGATCAAAGGACAGGGAGGCTTGATAATGCCCCAATTGCAACTACCACCTCAGAAAAATCAGAGATGAACATTATGATGACGTTAAATCTGGACCATCACCTCTCCATTAGAAATAATTGTGAGCTAAACTATTTTTTTTTTTTTGTCCGTTTCTAATTCAGATGTGTTGTATAGGCACTCGGCCACATTCTTAACGCACAATAAAAAATAAAAAACAGAAAAAAAAGTAAACAAAAATAAACATTGTATCTGGCTTCGAAACCCTCAACCATATATTTTGTAATGCATTTTCATCCATAGACAAATAAAAAGATAGATATGGTTTGAATTAGACTATTGTCCCAAAGCCCTTACAGTGTCAAGGCCCCATGCTTTGATTAGATCCCATTATTTAATTCTCACTTCTTTAACATTATTTAAAAAGGAAACTAAAAAACAAATTATAACAAAAATAGGGGGCACATCACTCATCCCATATTGCAGCCCAGCTACCACCTGTAATGCTTTTAATTGCAAAGGCAAGAGTTATCCACAGGTTCTGCTGGGGACTGACAGAAAATCAATCTTTCTCATCTATTTGTTGGACTGGGAGGTGCACCTGGAGGGGATCACGCAGTCTCTTTAGATCCAACTCAGCCTAGGAAAAAAACAAAAGAAAAATTATACTCCAAACATAAGACTAAAACTTAGTTATTTAGGTGTACACTATTTCAAAATACATATTTCTGGTATTTTTTATATGAATAGTGATACAAGAGATGTACAATGCTCAGAAAAACCGAAAAATCTAAGGCATATACACAATTTAAAATGTCCTTAAATATCTTAGTTTATTCAATTTGTCTAGCACAGCCATCGCCATGATGGGCTACTTCTAAGCCCTCAGAACAGATATTAGAGTTTTTAATGGTTTGTCTGCAGATGTCAAGTGAAACAAGCAGCCATGTCAACATTTTGACATACTCATTTCTTTCCAATACATTTAACTACATCCTACCCCGTCTCTACCCCGGAGAGAACATAAGCCTGTCTAGCTAGGGCATGTGTCAGTAGGGTTCAATCCTAAACTCTGTCACCAAAGGTAAGGGCATTGGGAGCTTTTGAACACGTTTCGTGCGGAAGTGCAGAGATTTAGAGGTGCTATAAGGCTTTCTGATCAAACAGACATGACGTTAACAATATCGTCTTGGGACTGAACACCATATAACGATCTTGTTGGTCTCATAATTAGGTACCTGAGCAATAGCATTCTTGAGTCGATTATATTCTTCTATGTCAAAACGTATCTTTTTGGCTCCTTTATGGAAAAAATGTAAGTACTGTCTATCTCTGGCATCTGGATATACATATTCCTGTAGAAGAAAAAAAGAAAAAGTAGCAATATCTAAAACAAGAAAAAAAAATTATCAGTGACCAACTAGGCATTAGTAAAGGGAAAAAAAACAACAGGGAGAGGGGAGCAGAGTTACATATTTGTATAATGCAGTATTAGAATTGAGATTGACAAGTAATACATATAAATACACAAATTCTATATACCAACACCAATGACATCAAAGCTCCTCAGCACAGTTACTCACTATCAGAGCCATAGCTAGCTCCTTTTTGTCTGAGGCAAGAATGGAAAATTGTGCCCCCCAGATTTTTTATTTATTTATTTATTTTTTACAGAGGTTAATTTTATTTACACTGCCCTTAGACACACACACACACACAGCCCTTACACTCCTTTCTCCCCATCTCTTACTTTTCTCATCTTCTAGCTTCTATCCCGTCATTGGAGTGCAAGGTCTGACTCCAGGCCTCTGCTTTAATGCTCCCTCATAACTATGCGCTGGCTACTGATGCAGAGTGCCGGGGTGACTTCATATCCCAGCACGTAGTGATTAGGGAGCAGAAAGCTGAGGTCTGAAGTGACAGATCTTGCTCTCCCTAATGTTGGGCTGGGTAGAGGGGGATTGTGATCTCCCCAACGCACACTGCTCTGCTCGCCCATCCCCTATAAAAATGATATATAGATTTTTATTTTTAGGGGCTTTGTGGTGAATTACATTGCTGGCAACAATGTGACTCACCACAGAGCCCCTAGAACTCTGGGCCCCTGGGCAACTGCAATATACAAATTATATGTTTATAAACAGTAGTTACAAGATGTGCAACTAAATTTGTGGGCATTACCTACAGTGATGCCATTTTTACGCATATATTTCAATGTTGCATTGAATTTCTTGCACAGCATATGTGCAACAATGAAAGAAAACACCAAATTGTGTTTACCGACATCCCCCGAATACAGCGAGGTCTCACATGCATAGTTCACCCGTGTTGTGTGGCAAAAACTGGAACATGGTAACTGAATTGACCCTTATTTAACATTAGCCATAAGAAGTGATAACGTCAGACTAAAAAATTTCTACTAGAATTGGCGAGGGGGAAGAGTATAAAAGACAAAGAAAAAAATACAATTATTTTTTGTAACTGCCAACTGTATGATACTCCTTAAAAAACAGTTGCCCATGTCCAGGCCTCACAGGACTAGGCTTATCAGGGCAACCAGGACAGTAAAATTTTGTGTCCTTCCTATGCCCTTTGGCATTACACACCCTGCACCATTTTTTTGTCTTAGAATTTTTGTGAGTTGCAAGTTCGACAGGGAAATGTGCTGCCTGAATTACCGCAACATTCCCCAGAGACACTGAGCTGAAAAGTTAGAAATGTGGCTTTTTAGTGGGGGTTTTTTCTTTAAGAACAGAAGGCATTGTGAGTTGCAATATGCATTAAGTAAATTGCTTGCTACCTTCTTGTACAACGTACTCTATTTCCTCATGAGGTATGGCTCAAAGTTGATCGGCCCAATCAATCCCCCCCATATGCCTGTATCGTAGGCCTTGATGCAGGCCGGCTTTCTATGGACCCGTGCTTTGCCCTGGACAGGAACAGGCAAAGTGGCTTCATCATGAATTCTGCTCAACATGCATTTCTTCTTGGCACAAAGCTTAGGATGCCCCAATTTCTTCTTTGTTACTCCTAAGCGGTCTTGGAAACCCTTTTTTATTGCCTTATGGTACCACATGTCATGGTGCCCATCCAAAAAAAGAGTACATGATAAGGTGCTCAGTATTTAACATCACAATGCTAAACCTCATGCAGATGTTCACCTTACCTGGCGTGTTAGTACAAAATAGGCATACATGGCCATGGCACTACCGTAGGTGATAAAATATGTGACAGGCTCCATGATATCCCAAGAATATTCCCACCACGTCAGACGTGCAAGAATGCCAAACTGCGTGGCCATATACGCCAGTCCACCCCACAACACAAACGTGGTCCGCTTCTCCGCTCTTCGGCCAATCTCAAGACGAACCTATTAAAAAACATTGTTATAGCATATGTTACTGTAAATTAGATTACCAGCACAATTCAGACTACACCAAGTACATTCCTCAGCCAATGAGAGACAAACCCATCTCATATCTACCAATCCCTCGGATTTAAATTCGGTTGTTTGCTAGTAGAAAACACTAAGATATTTCAGCAAAAGAAGCCTGAAACATCACATTTATGAAAAATGGGAGGTATGAAAAGTGGAAAACTGGAGGCAAAACAGCATGTGCACAGACAGAGTAACAGGAGAAAGATGAAAACAGAAAGAAAGGAAGTAAATATAGCTACTGGGGAATTACACTACCCTGCTTGTTTGAAAAAATACATATAAAAATCTAGTAACAAAATCCGGTCTAACTATTCAACAAACAATGGCTTTGACTCTTGAACTAACTTACTTTTTCAAGAGGTTCTAGCTGCCCTCGAAGGTCCTCTAACCTTCCATTCAGCTCTCGCTCCTTATTGAGCTGATGCTCCTCAATTCGAAGTGTGCTGTACAGCTGCTGCACAAGGGTTTTCAGGTCATTCATTGCCGTTGCATCTTCATGGCTTAATAGTTCTGGATACAAATAAAGGTTCTTCCTTATTTATCATCCTCAAATACTAATGTGAACTGGAATAAGATTCTACCAATATTTTGGTTCTAGCAGTTGTGAACCAATGTGAAGCGCAAATTACAACCTCTTTGCAACAAGGTTAATAATTTCTAAGTGATGTTACATACGCACTGTTCAGATTTAACACGTGTTAGCATCTGTTTACAGTGCAATACCGGATTCCACGATCTTGGCCCTATACAATCTTATGTACCATCTTGGCTAATCCATTGCCTCTAATTTTGTTGCCCTTAAGTTAGTCCTGAAGAAATGTTATACCTGACAGATTAGTTATCACAATATTACAGAAAATGTGGGTAACCACAAGGCATATCAAACACTGTACCTCTTTTTGGTGGCCGCACATGGTAAGTGACATCATTAACAGACAGTTTGAAATCATCCAACAAAAGAATCTCTATTGCTGTGGAAGCGGCTACACGAGCTCCATCTAGAACAAAAAGACAGAGGTTTCACATAAGAAGGTGTAAATATACTGTTTCTATGTTTTGCTGAATTCTAAAGATTCAATAACCCTGGCTTGCTTACGACCTTCAAGGCCTGGCGTTTCATAGCCCTTTTCTAATGGCTGTGGTTAAGAGCATGATCTAAGTAATTCTTTATCTTTGTACCTGTTGAGTAGATTGCAACCCTGTCAATTCCCCGATCCTCTGCCTGCAGCTGCTGCAAAAACATGCCAACCGAATCAGAGATGGGCTTGAGGGTAAATCTGCATCTTTCCCGTCGGGATGGAAGGCTGATGGAAATCACAGGTAACCCGTTTTGGTAAACCACAGTGACATCTAATGGGAATAATTTTACATAATAGATATTTAAAAGTTAGCAACGCATTAACATACATTATATAGGCCTATATGAACCCATGATCATTTTCGAGAATAATGGTTACCACCCAATAATGGTAAACTATCGGACACAAAGTAGTATCAATGCTACAAAAATAAAACCATTGCCTAGGAGATAGCTCATACACAAGGTTCCATCTTGTGTGAAAAGCATCTAGAGCTGCTCGCTTCTTATAGCATTCAGTTTAAATAGGGTAATCAAAAAATACTACAAATAAATGGAGACCTTATCTCCAGAAGACTATATATACTTTGGAAAGGAAATAACATGTTAATACAGTGAAGGAGTTAAAACAAGCATGGGATAGGCATAAGGCCAAGATAGATACAAGATCCAGGAATTAAAGAAAGTATTCGGAGGCCTATGGAAAGGTGCTAGGTTGTTACCAGGGACAGCTATGGGCAGGAGATAAATATACAGCCTCCACAGCCAAAGAATGCTAACCTAATTTCGGCCAAAGCAATCAGCTGACCATCTGTGGCATCATGCTTATATAACTTAAAAACATCTAACAGTTAACATAAGGGAGCAAAGTACAACAAAGTGACAATATATACAGTTTATAGGAACAAGCACATTATACAGGAAGCAAGGTCAGAAAAATGTGCAAGTGGGCATCAGGTAAAGTCTCAGATTTATGGAACAGTGAAATATGTAGGAAACAAACCTTTAAACACTTTTGAAATACAGTCATGTGAAAGTGATCATATACCCTATAAGTATGTCATGAGGGTAAATATACCCTCAGATGAACAACACATGACATTACACAGTGTCATGATTTATTCAACACAAATAAAGCTACAATGGAGAAGCCATGAGTGAAAAAACAAAGTACACCTTATGATTCAGTAGATTGTACCTTTTGCAGCAATACTTGAAGTAATGGTCCCATAGGAATGAAGCTAAGTAGCAGATATGTGCTGCTAATCAAATGAGTAAATGCGACCACCTCTTTAAAAAATTACGTTTTACCTGTTTGCTAGCCTGAAGCATTCAGATGTGTGTTAACAAAGACATCAGCAATGATCTTAAAGAAGAAAAGATGAGAGGCTTGTAATTTTCACCATAGGTAAACTTCAACTATGAGAGACAGAATGAGACAACAAAGTCCATAAATCACATTGTCTGATTTTTAAAGAATTTATTTGCAAATTATGGTGGAAAATAAGTATTTGGTCAATAACAAAAGTTCATATCAATACTTTGTTATATACCCTTTGTTGGCAATGACAGAGGTCAAACGTTTTCTGTAAGTCTTCACAAGGTTTTCAACACACTGTTGTTGGTATTTTGGACCATTCCTCCATGCAGATCTCCTCTAGAGCAGTGATGTTTTGGGGCTGTCGCTGGGCAACACGGACTTTCAACTCCCTCCAAAGGTTTTCTATGGGGTTGAGATCTGGAGACTGGCTAGGCCACTCCAGGACCTTGAAATGCCACTCCTTCGTTGCCCGGGCGGTGTGTTTGGGATCATTGTCATGCTGAAAGACCCCGCCACGTTTCATCTTCAATGCCCCTGCTGATGGAAGGAGGTTTTCACTCAAAATCTCACGATACATGGCCCCATTCATTCTTTCCTTTACACGGATCAGTCGTCCTGGTCCCTTTGCAGAAAAACAGCCCCAAAGCATGATGTTTCCACCCCCATGCTTCACCATAGGTATGGTGTTCTTTGGATGCAACTCAGCATTCTTTCTCCTCCAAACATGACGAGTTAAGTTTCTACCAAAAAGTTCTACCTTGGTTTCATCTGACCATATGACATTCGCCCAATCCTCTTCTGGATCATCCAAATGCTCTCTAGCAAACTTCAGACGGGCCCGGACATGTACTGGCTTAAGCAGGGGGACACGTCTGGCACTGCATGATTTGAGTCCCTGGCGGTGTAGTGTGTTACTGATGGTAGCCTTTGTTACTTTGGTCCCAGCTCTCTGCAGGTCATTCACTAGGTCCCCCCGTGTGGTTCTGGGATTTTTGCTCACTGTTATTGTGATCATTTTGACACCACGGGGTGAGATCTTGCGTGGAGCCCCAGATCGAGGGAGATTATCAGTGGTCCTGTATGTCTTCCATTTTCGAATAATTGCTCCCACAGTTGATTTCTTCACACCAATCTGCTTGCTTATTGCAGATTCAGTCTTCCCAGCCTGGTGCAGGTCTACAATTTTGTTCTTGGTGTCCTTCGACAGCTCTTTGGTCTTGGCCATAGTGGGGTTTGGAGTGTGACTGTTTGAGGTTGTGGACAGGTGTCTTTTATACTGATAACAAGTTCAAACAGGTGCCATTAATACAGGTAACGAGTGGAGGACAGAGGAGACTCTTAAAGAAGATGTTACAGGTCTGTGAGAGCAAATATCTTGCTTGTTTGTAGGTGACCAAATACTTATTTTACCGAGGAATTTACCAATGAATTCATTAGAAATCCTACAATGTGATTTCCTGTATTCTTTCCCCCCATTCTGTCTCTCATAGTTGAAGTGTACCTATGTACCTGAAAATTACAGGCCTCTCATCTTTTTAAGTGGGAGAACTTGCACAATTGGTGGCTGACTAAATACTTTTTAGCCCCACTGTACATCTCAGATTCTACAGGCCTTAGTTAGCATGTTAAATGTTAAACTTCATGACAGCGCAATAAGAAAAAAGTATGGTTTATTTGGAAGGGTTGCCAGGTGAAAGCCTCTTCGTGGCAGCATGGTCTAGGTCTTAAACCACAAGACTTCTGGAACAACGTCCTTTGGACAGGCAAGAGCAAAGCATAGATGTCTGGCCATAACGTACAGAGCCATGTAGGTCAAAAATAAACACATGATATTAGCACAAACACCTCATACCAACTTTTCATGCACAGGGTGGAGGAGTGATGACTTGGCCTTGTTCTGCAGCCACAGGACCTGGGAAGCTTGCACTCATTGAGTCGACCACGGACTTCTCTCTATACTAAACAATTCTAGAGTCTAATGTAAGGCCACCTGTCCAACGCTAAAGCTTGGCCGAAACTTGGACACACAAGCACCCAAGCAAATCTACAACAGAATGGCTGAAAAAGAAAAAATAATTAAGGTGTTGCGATGTCCCAGTTAAAGTCTAGACCTCAACTCGATTGAAATGCTGTGGCAGGACCTTAAGAGCTGTGCATAATAAAATGCCTGCAAAACTCAATTAACTGAAGCAACGTCGTAAAGAGTGGGCCAAAATTGCTCTACAACAATGTGTGAGAAACTGAAAGTCATACAAAAAAAACCATTACTTCAAGTATTGCTGCAAAAGGTACAATCTACTGATCATAAGGTGTACTTGGTTTTTCAAACATGGCTTCTCCTTTTTAGCTTTATTTTTTGTTGAATAAATCATGTCACTGTGTAATATATCATGTGGTGTTGTTCATCTGAGGTTGTATTTACCTAATTTTTAGACCTGCTAAGATAACAGATAACATTCAAGTAGAGTTTACTTTCTTTTTCACACTACTGTATGTAATCACTTATATCCATGTATTTTTCAAAATACATTAATGCCCATCTTCGAGCTCTTCATCTAAATCAGAGCCATCTGAGTTTCCAAAACCTTATGCAACTCTAGATGTTTTTCTACACTGCCCCAGCAAAAAAAAAGGCATAACTATTGAATAAACATGTTGGTAATGATGCAAGTTGAAACTACAAGGAGGCTATAACAGATAGGAATATAAAAGTTAACAGAATAAGGACTTTTATATTAAAATGAGACTGCCAGTACAGATGTTCTGTTCACTCACTGAAGACACATAAAAGGCGTTTTGTTTTGTTTTTTTTTAAAAAAAAGGGAAAAATATAACCCTGCATAACGCATAGTTAGATGTGATTTCTTGAAAGTCATCTCACAGGAAATGTGAGATTTGAACTGTTCAGCTCTCCTGCAACCATCCTTTATCCCTTGCACCACAACTTTTCCCTACCCTAAACTCTTATGTCTAAGTCACCCTATGCACAGTGTGAACGGGAAACCCCTTCTTGTCTGCCCTAACCAGACAGTAACGACTATGGGGTCTCTACATGCACGGAAACGTTTGATGTGCCTGACAGGGACCTAGCCGCGAATTCATGGAACTGTATGGAAATGAACAGACAATTGGAAATGTGTAGTTATGGACACTTCGCTCTTTTGAGGTTATACTGTGGTGGGGGGCAACACTTGGAGGTGGATATGGAGAGGCAGCTCATTTGGGAAGCCTGGTTTTATTACTGATCTTTAGGACCGGGATTCTCCCAGCTGCGGCTATGGAATTCTGGCCTGGCTACTGCACAGATTATTCCCGTGGATGTTTCTGACGATATTGCTCAGGGTCCCTATGTTGGATCGCATCGCTTTTTGGACCATAACTTCCTTGGATCCTGAGCTCTCCATTGGTACCCCGAGATTGACACAGCTTCCTCGGGATCACCCTGAAATAGTGACTCGTCAGGTAGGCATTGCTGGCCCTAGAACTGTATGGTGGTGCCAGGCTATCTGGTGGTTGATGAGATTATACTCTTAACCCTGTTATGTTTTGTGTATAACTATCTGTGCTGGCCTCAATAAACTCAGTTCTGTTTGTACCCTAGACTAAGTTTTAGCTAGTGCTTGGTGGAATATAAATTGTTAACCCCTTGAGCATTCAGCAGCAAGGAAGATCTCTATGCCAGAGCTACTGAGTCGGAATATGGGCGTCCGTTACACCGTCCATTTAAATATTGCTACTGACAGACTGCCTTCCTTAAACCGACTTCTTGTAAATGAAAAAGTTAAAAGAAAATCGCTACAAAAGCGAGGTTGCATACTGGAAACGGACAGGAAATATAAACACAAATATTCAGATATAGATATCCAAAAAGTGTGGCATTACAATTAAAATACCGTTACTATTTTTATAGTCTAGTGATTAAAATCTAGATTTTCTTTTATAGCAAAGATTGGAAAAGTCAATATGCCAGGAGAACTAAATATGAGGACATAATATGAGTTTAACTGCACTGCTCCTACTCACCATCAAGGGGCGACGTTGTACTGCAAAATACTACTCTTTGGTTGAGCCATGCAGGAAGTCTCTGGTGAACCTAAAAGATAAAAACTCACATTTAAACACCAAGGCACCATGTTAAACTGCAGCTGAGCTTCAACTCCATTAACCTTTTAGAGACGGAATAATTTTAGCAATTCCTCCAACATCACAAAAACGTATATACAGGTCATCATGTATAGCAATACTAGCTACTTGTATTATATCCCTTGCAATTACTAGTAACTATTCAAGTCTTTAAACGCATTATATAATATGCTGAAGAAGAGACCTAGACAGTCTTGAAAGCTTGCAATCCATTAGAAGTCAGCTAATAAAGTTATATCATCTTTACCAAATTCTCTCTCTCTCTTTATATTAAACACAACAGTTTTAATTTGTCAGAACCATACCTGCAAATCTGACAGGTTAGTTAAAAAATAATTAAAAAGATAGAAATCCTCTGAACATCAAAATGTTTGCACAACATTTCAGCTTCATAAATCAAAAAGATGGAATTTCATCCTCATCATGGTGATCATTCTCATGAGAAATCATATTGACGTAACTTAGTATGAGAAAGAAAAAACACACACACGCAAAAAAAGAAGGTTCTCGTGAACAAAAATAATTGCATAATGACCTGACATAGTTACTAAGATACCAGATCAGCGTACTTCCGGAGAGAATATTTATAGGCCTCATCTAGGAAAACAGCCCTGGAATCAGACATTTTTTACCTTAAAAGGCCAGTCCACTTGCATCTCTTTTTACAGATGAATGCATATTAAAGTAAAACACTCGAGTATTTTAATGTGTATTAAAAAGTACTATTAATATGCATTGCTCCAAATGAATACAAATAAAATAAAGCAATTAGCAGACTGAAGATTTTAAATCATGACTGAAAATTCTTTCATCCATTATGATCTAAAATTTCTTGTCACTGATTGGCCGCTTAGGATTTTATTTAGTGGCAGGAAAGCGGGAAAGGGAATATTTATAAATGCGCACTGCAGCAGAGCCAGCACCGGATCTGACCGAAGGTGAATACATCCTATGCTAGGATTAAGCTGACTGACCACCTGAAGATTTAAAAGCGACAATATACGTTTATAATAGCTGTAGTATCCCTATCGTGTACTTGATCTGTCTTAAGTAAAGATTTGTGAATTTAAAAAAAACATAAGAAAAAAAAAATGTACGCACTAAAAATGGTATCAGACCAACAGGACATAAGCTGACTGATAAGACGACTGCTTAAAGTCACGAGTTTGCTTACAAATTCACCGTTTTCAGTATTGCGTATTAAAAATGAAAGGTCTCACGCTGCAGTGCAATGCTATGGAAACGGAGGCTTGGCGTTCTTGCCGTGGAATTCCCTTTGTGGAGTTTACATGATACTGCGTACAGACGCCTTGGCAGGGGAATCCCTGCGAGAGAAGCCGCATTTTCCCTCCATCCAGATGATTACTGTGCTGGTTACCCGGGGCAGCGACTCATCTGTGTGATATTTATAACAAGGTGTGTTTCAAACACAGAAATACCTGAAAAGCAGGTACTATGCTATGTTATTTAGTTAAAGTAATAGGCGTGCAGTCCACATATTGTAATGACAACCTGTTAGATCACCTTAATTATACTATATTCCGCATGGTAGACGCATGTACATTATACTTTTAAAAGTTTACCTCAGAGCCAGGGGAGTTTTTCCTTCCGAAGGAGAGAAAAACAAATCCAAAAAGTGCATTAATGCCACAAAATTTAGGAATGACAATGTAGGTGGTTTGAAGTATGGAGATGGTAAGTTAATTAGTGAGGATCAGGAAAACGCAGCGATACTAAATGCCCTTTTTCCCTTTGTATATAACAAAGAAGAGCCACTACCCGCTGACTGTCAATTCAACACTACAGAAACCTTAAATAAATTGTGGGAATGGCTGACTCAAGACAAAGTTTTTAAACATTTACGTAAATTTAAAGTAGACAAAGCTCCAGGGCCAGATGGGATACACCCGAGGATACTACGGGAAGTTAGTCAAGAAATAGCCAGAGCACTGTTTCTGATTTCCGAAGATTCTTTCCAGTCAGTTATTATACCAAAGGATTGGTGGAAAGCTGATGCGGTTCCCATTTTTACAAAAAGGTTCCAAATCTGAGCCTGGGAGCTACAGACCTGTAAGCTTAACATCTGGGGTGGGGAAATTGCTTGAGAGTTTATTAGAAGATGGCATACAGGAATATATTGCGAACAATGATAGGAGTCAAATCATGTAAGACCAATTTAATTTCATTGCGTTCTATGGTGTTGTGAGTAAATGTACAGATCAGGGTGTTGCTGTAGATGTTGTCTATTTAGATTTCGCAAAAGCATGTGACACTGTTCCACACCAGCGGTTATTGTATAAGCTAGGACAAATCGGTCTTGGAGAGAATGCCTGTGTTTGGATTAGAAATTGGCTTAGTGACAGGATGCAAAGAGTTGGTTCTGTCTTGGGTCCTGTTCTCTTTAACTTATGTTATCTTGCAATATTGGAGGTCACTTGACACAAAATTAGGTAAGTCTGAGCAGGATGTAGCTTCTCGTCAGAATGATTTGGATAAACTAGGGGACTGGGCAAATAAGTGGCAGATGAGATTCAATATAGATAAATGTAACGTAATGCACTTTAGTACCAAACATAAGCATGCAACTTATACTCTAAAGGCCATTGCATTGGGAATAGAAGAAAACAAGAAGGACTTGGTTATAATTGTAAACCATAGATTAGCAACAAAGTGCAGTGCCAGTCACCGGTTGTAAAAGCCAGTAAGGTATTGGCATTCATAAAAAAGGAGTATTAAATCACAACATGAAAATATAATTTTACCTCTTTATAAAGCAATAGTGAGGCCTCACCTTGAATATGCAGCACTAGTTTATAAGAAGGATGTCATAGAGCTGTAGAAAGTGCAGAGGCGTGCTACAAAGTCGGAGGAATGGAGAATTTTAGGTATGAAGAAAGAATAGAAATCCAGAACTTGTTTTTACTTGAAAAGAGACGTCTAAGAGGGGATCTGATCGCATTGTACAAATACATACAAGGTCAGTATAAACAGCGCTCTAGTGATCTATTCACCAAGAGGTCTCTACAAAAAAGACACAGGGTCAGGTAGACTTGAGGAAAGGAGATTTCAGCATCAGCATAGGAAAGGGTTCTTGACAATAACAATACGAATATGCCTAAGGATCTCGTATTAACTATGTGGATATTTTTAAGGTCGGGTTGCTTTTCTGGTTAAGCATAACATAAAGGGCTACAATTGTTAAAAGACAGTAGTATTAGCAAGCTGACCCAGGGAGTAATCTGATGTTTTTCCCCTGTTGTGGCATAATTGGTAATTGCCTCAAGTAGGGCCCCCCCCCCTTCTTTTGGATCAACTTTAGAACTTTATAAGTGGGTATGGTGGGTATGTGTGAAAGGTTGAACTTGATGGACTGAAGTCTTCAGTCCAACCTTCTATACTATAGTAATATTTTTTTTTTTTGGGGGGGTGTTCCTTCATAGTATTGCCCGCTACATTGTACCCTTCCCTTTTAAGAGTTGCCCATTAAGGGAAAGTAAACGTTTAACACATGAACTGGGAGGGTTATTTTTCACTCTGGCTAAACAATGTTCCAATTTAACATGCAAGTGTGAGCACACTGTTAATAGGGGTTGTGCCTTAAATAGACTGCAAAGTTATTACGACACAACAAATACATTTAACCTCTGAATATAATCTTTAAAGGTATACTGCGTTAAATGAATCCTTTAACTTAGATGTTTCACAAACAACTTAAGTACTACCCAAAGAAAAAATATAATACCTCCTAAACACAGTGATTAAATGATACATATACATATAAGAATGTGCAGTCACTTGTTGTTGTGCCAGCCAGTGGGAGGAGACCCTTATAACCTATATGCCTTGTTAGCTTTATGACAAATTTAATATGCATTGTATGGTGCCCAAGTGAGGTCAAGCTGCATTTCGGCTGTGGTGATATTATAGCTTTCAATATATCAGGCAGTTAACTGAGGATCTGGGAAACAAAGTTAAAATACAGCAGTGATCTAGTCTCAAGTATAGTGAAGATATATACTGAAGACCCAAGAGTTTAATAAAACCAATGCCTGCAGTGTGTTCTTTACCGTTTGTAACTGCACAGAAAAATTTATACTAAAAAGAGCCAGTATATTATTTTCTCCTTCTCCGCACATCGATTTTGGCATGAAGCTTCACACCCTTCGATCCTGCAATTATCACCGAACAGCAGACTTCCTCTTGACACAAAAAAAAAAAGCCTCTAGTTTCTACCAGACAAGCAAAAAAAAAAAAGAAAGAGCAGAACTGACTATAAAGCCATTTAAAAAGATATACTGGTTAAGTGCTAATAAATAAGTGAAAACAGTGGGATCCCAGACAAGAAAAAATTCTGCACATGGCACTAACATGAAGCCCCCATAACGAAAAGTGCAGCTTTTTTTTTTTCTAGTGTTAGAAATAGAACCCTTTGGCCCATTAAGGCTGCCCAATTTAAAACTTGGTTGTAAAACTTCAAACCTTGTGAGTGGGATACGGTTATACCCGTCTATTCTGTTGTTGCTTCATGATGGTCTGCCTTCCTTTTCAACAGATAAAAATATTAAAACATTATACACCATGCCTTAGACATCTTATGCAAGCAAAGCTCCAGTGGTTTAAGACTTCGTCCTGCCACAAGCATGGACATGGTCAAGGGCTTCCTGGTAATGTTCACACTTCCATGCCATGTTGTTACATGATGGAGACACGGTCGATACACTATCCTGAGTATCCTGCTTTTAATAAAAAAACATTATTGGATAGCTCCTCTACGCCCACATAAAACAATTGCTCCTAATTTACTAACGAGCAAGGTGCAATAATTTATTTAACCCCCCCCCCCGCCAAAAAGCAGAGAGAAGAGATTTAAGGTACAGCATAGTACTGCAACGTGTGCAAAATGTTTGCCTGCAGACAGAATTGCTGTGACGGATTGTGAAAAAGAACAAGGATTACTATATTGCTTACATTTAAATAACAATATAAGAAGCCAAGTAAATGCCATTGCAGTTGCTCTTATATGGTTTTGAATCAGGCGGAATGCAAATGTTTCTATAAATGGCCACAGACCGTTTCATTCAGCTGTCCTATATAAATATTTCTATTTATTTATATTTTAATTACTGCTGAAACAGCACAATCGAAAATAAATCATAAAACATTTATAAACATTACTCTGCAGCTTGAAGGGGCATTTCTGTAATGTCAATAACACCATAATAAACTTGACCATGTCATATGGAAGTATGTTACTAGACTGAGGTCTTGCAATTCTATTCTGGCGCTCAGCTGTGAAGCGCGCACCGCGGCAGAGCGGGAAGACGGACGCCTCCTGCTCCCACCGCAGGACTCCGGCAACAAGGTAAGTAAGGATAGGGGGTAGATAGGGATAAGGGGCAGAGGGTGTCACTATTTTGCTGGAATATTGAGGAAGGTCGTCCCCACAGAAGTTCTTCTGCCCAAACTACCGCTACTGAGAGGGGAATTCCCGGCAGCAGTAGTCCAGGACTTAGACGATCCCAACAGTGGACAACCTCCCACCAGCTGGAGATAGGATCTGAGCGGCGGTAGCCGCGGCAAGGCACAGCACGAGACAGGAGCACAGCGGGTAGTCAGAAAAGCCAGGGGTCTGATACACGGAGCAGGATAGTCGGACGAGCCAGGGGCTG